>CAXITT010001183.1:137426-149778 GCA_964033795.1 Lymnaea stagnalis | reverse complement strand
CATCTTACAGGTAAATGTATAGCGAAGACACGACACTTGCAGCCGCAAAGGGAAAACAAAAGGGGGGGGGGGGGGGGGGGGGGGAGGATGATTCCTCCACCGACACGGGTAATGGGTGACTATTTTGTGTGATATCTGCAGGACTTTTCGTGTCAGAGTGACATGTTTTGCTTTTACTTCTTGACATTTAGTCTTTATTTTCACTTTCTTTTCAAACTTAAGTGAACAAACATTGAACATTTATACATACAGGTTGAGAACCGCTGGTTTAGATGCTACCTTGAACCTAGTGAGTGAGGCACGTTTGCAAGTTAATATTATTCGGACATGTTTTACTCAATTCTTCATGGTGCATCTGTACACAGAATACTTAAACACTAACAAAAAATTTAAAAAATGTAATTTATTTCATATGCTTGCAATGAATAATGGCTGGTACAATTTTTTGACATGAGGAACAATTATATATTTTTCGAAAACGAAATACGTCTACTATTTTGAATACATCAACATAACACACAGTACACTATGCAACATACATGTATAAATTACATTAGGTTGGGTTCTTTTCAATGTCTTTAACGCTGCCTTTCTGTCCAAGTGTTTGGACATCTTCAAATACATGCCATTTGAAGCTGCCCTTCTTCCAAATTATTACTATTTCGATACTTGTTGCTATAAAGTACATCGGCGTAAATGTTGCTATTTATACATTCTGTGGACATGTTGTTGGTTATTTTTATTTTTTTTTTGATGACATCAACTTCCTACAAAATTTTGTAAATGTTTTTTTATTTCAAATGCTATGAAAATCGGCAAACAATATATCTCAGTTCTTAATCGGTTTCATTTCATTTCCATTGTTGTTTACATCATTACCTACATCAGGCCTGCTCAAGTCAAAGTGTAAGGCAGGCCGTCATGCGTTATGGAAAACTAGTGCGGGCCGTAAGACTTCATTGAAAACTTGTGCGGGCCTAAACATAACAGGGCGGGTCCGAAATCTATTAAGACATTAATAATAATACTGAAAATTTACTTACTCTGTGGGCCGCTACGTGGGGGCTGGCGGGCCGTATGTTATGCAGGCCTGCCCTACATGATAGGCCCTTTGCGTGCCTCACAAGGTTTAAAACCTTGGACAATGTTGATGATGTTCTGTTAAATTGAGTTGTACATTAACTACATTCCACTTAAATGAAAAAAAGAACCATTGTTTGGGGGGGGGGCCTTTATTTCTAAAATATTTCATTACCCTCAGTTGAATAACATCATTATTTTTCCAGAAAAAACCTGCACATCAAAGACGGTGGGCAGAAGTAGAGGGGGGAAATACCCATGGCGGACCAATGTCTGCAACGGTTGCCTTGATGTAATAAAGGAATTTAACAACACTAGGTAACTAAGGTAACCTGAGAGTTATTGAGGGGGGGGGGGGAGACATCTTTCCCGTGCTGTTTGAAAACTAAAATGTTGAGAAATATAAACAGTTAATTACAATCTGATCATCACTGGGTGAGACCCTAGCGGGGGGGGGGGTGGTGGTGGTCCAGATATACACATTTGCAAATATGAAAGAGCTTGGTCAAGCCAATTTAACGTAACCGAAAGTAGTCAATAAATTTTTATAAATACAAGCGGCGCATCGCAATGGGGTGTCTGTCACTAGACATAGCCGAGTGCCGCCGGTCAGAGCTGGGTGCCAATCGGAGAAGGTTTCATCAGACCGTGGCGCCACCAGAGTATGCTTCCCACCACCAGAGCTGGCAGAACCAGGGGAGGGTCAATCGTGACATCTCGAGGGTGCTGACACAAATGTCGTATTTGAAACACTCCACGTGAGTGTCTGGGAGTAAAGAGGTGTCCGTAACTTATCGCTAAGCAGTGCGACTTATAGGGCCATTGTTTTCAAACCCCTTCTATACGCCTGTGAAACATGGACAGTGCACGGCACACATGCTAGCACCCCAATACAAGAGGTGCCCTGGACTACAGACTCCCGGTTTAGGCCTTCGCAAGCCCAACGGCTCTAGAGCGTCTGGACCGGATACATAACCTAGTTACCAGGTTCATATGTGGGGCGTTACGTAAACTCTACGGCTGCTGTGGAAATAATATGAGACAAAGAAAAATTCAGCATCAGGCGGGACAAGGTCATCTTAAAAACAGTGAAGCGCTATCGTCGAATGGAAGGGACGAAACCCTATTTCATTATAAGACCGTTGGTTAGTTATACTAGAGGCGCACCAAATCCCCCCTTCCCCCGACGAATAAACAATGCATTTGAATGAAAATCACGCTAAATATGTTTACCCTCCTCCCCACTCTTCCTGCACCAGTTGTCCTAATGTAGCACTCACGAAACAAGTGCACCTCTTATGAAGGAGGCTCTCCTACAGTTTTGCATTCGAAAACTGTTTTGTGGCGTATGCTGGGAACACTGGGAAGATTTTTAATTTGACAGTGTTTCCAAAAAAATAGAGTGTTATTATATACCAGTGGCGTAGATCAAGTTGGTGTCACCCGGTGCGGTAAACTCATGGTGTCACTCCCCTCCCCCTTCCTCCCAACTTCCGCAATGAATTTCCGCAATAAATCCGCAGTATAACATTAATAACAATGACAATAACAATAATAATAATAATAATAATAAATGATGGTCGGGACTTAAATGTTTTTAAGACCTGTAATAACGTTAAGTTCTATTTATTTTTACATTCAATTTACTGGATTTAACATTTGTCTTTCCTGGCCTTTAAAGCTGCAAACATGTGAATCACGGGATCAAAAGCAATATCCATCACAGTATCACTTGGACGGGTTAGGTATGTGGACAATTTACGTGTGATCGATTACCATTTTATAAAATTCGGCTACACCGAGCAGTGTGTGCTCTGTAAATAGGCCATTTTTCATTTGGCTTCACCCCTTGGGATGGTGTCACCCCCTGGGAAGGTGTCACCCGGTGCGGTCCGCATCCCCACCACCCTTGCTACACCACTCCCCCCCCCCAACTACTCCACATGTTTTCTATTAATAGTACTGAGTGAAAAAAAAGGCTGTTACGTAGCTAGCTTCATGAGTGACGTCTGAACCAGTCATTATTTCAGAAAATTTTCAGAAGGATTGGGGGGGGGGGCAATTCAATTTTTTTTTTGGGGGGGGGGGGAGTGCCAGTTGATTGTTTTTGGACATATTTTTGCCCGGGGGGGGGGGGGCCACTTGGCTTTCCTGGGGAACCACAATTCACCATTTAAGGCGGTAGTGCCAGTTGATTGTTTTTGGACATATTTTTGCCCGGGGTGGGGGGCGCCACTTGGCTTTCCTGGGGAACCACAATTCACAATTTAAGGCGGGCCTAATACTTTATGAAAACTTACGCGGGCCGAAACAAAATAGTCGATGGACTGTTCAACAATGATTCTTAGGGTTACAATGTGATCTGTGCATGATCGGTTTTGGCGGAAGCATAAGGCTATTGATTACTATAAAATGTTTTTTAAATTGTTTCTGCTTGTTTTATAATGTATTTTCATTGTTTACTTCATGATAAATTTATAATTTTCTAATCGATTTGTCATGTATTTTCTTGCTGAGTTTACCACGTTTTTATTGTTGATCAATTTGTCATGTATTTTCATTGGTTTTAACAGACCTTTAAATGTCAAAAAATATTTTTAAAAAATCCGTCTTTCATGAGTTAATTTCTTTAGTCTCAGCCAATGCGGACCAAATCTTCTAAAGAGTTTAACTGTAACACGCCTATAAGCGAAAAAAAAACATTATTTATACGTGTGGCTCGCCACAACAGCCTTTTGATGTCCGTGAAGAAATAAACTATTCTTTATACTCAAATTTTTCTTAAATCTTTCCCTCCTTTTCCACTTTCTTTTGGTCCGCACAAGTATTTCAAAAGATATTAAGGACCGTCTTACAATTTGACTTGTGCCTGGCTAAAAGTCATGTACAAAACAACAAAATAAGCCCTCAAGTCCGATTCAAAGTCATTAGCATACACGTAGTTGTAAGGAGCGGGGTCTCTCAGACATTTCATGTCCAGTCTTGATTGTCCTTGCACTGTAGGCCATTATATTGCAGACTGAAACAGTATGAAATTTAAAAGGCCATAACTTGGGTAGTGACATTGGGGCTGGTGATTTAATGTAATCTTGGCTAGGAGATGGAGTTAAAACTATTTTATACAATAAGTGTTATTTTGTAACCCCAGACCTTTCCCCCTTGCTACTCAAATTCACTTAAATTGATGTACCAGGAGCATCGTTAGCTTCACATAGGATATTTGTTACTGTAATGAACAACATCCATTGGTTCTTTTAATGAATTTTCAAAGTTGTGATTTCAAAGACGCAGATGATCGACATCACTGACACAACCCTCTCCTTGATCATCTGCCATTTCGCCGACTGCCCTCTCCCTGATCATCTGCCATTTCGCCGACTGCCCTCTCCCTGATCATCTGCCATTTCACCGACTGCCCTCTCCCTGACCATCTACTATTGCGCCAACTGACCTCTCCCTGATCATCTACTATTGCGCCAACTACCCTCTCCCTGACCATCTACTATTGCGCCAACTACCCTCTCCCTGATCATCTACTATTGCGCCAACTACCCTCTCCCTGACCATCTACTATTGCGCCAACTACCCTCTCCCTGACCATCTACTATTGCGCCAACTGCCCTCTCCCTGACCATCTACTATTGCGCCAACTACCCTCTCCCTGACCATCTACTATTGCGCCAACTACCCTCTCCCTGACCATCTACTATTGCGCCAACTACCCTCTCCCTGACCATCTACTATTGCGCCAACTACCCTCTCCCTGACCATCTACTATTGCGCCAACTACCCTCTCCCTGACCATCTACTATTGCGCCAACTACCCTCTCCCTGACCATCTACTATTGCGCCAACTACCCTCTCCCTGACCATCTACTATTGCGCCAACTACCCTCTCCCTGACCATCTACTATTGCGCCAACTACCCTCTCCCTGACCATCTACTATTGCGCCAACTACCCTCTCCCTGACCATCTACTATTGCGCCAACTACCCTCTCCCTGACCATCTACTATTGCGCCAACTACCCTCTCCCTGACCATCTACTATTGCGCCAACTACCCTCTCCCTGACCATCTACTATTGCGCCAACTACCCTCTCCCTGACCATCTACTATTGCGCCAACTACCCTCTCCCTGACCATCTACTATTGCGCCAACTACCCTCTCCCTGACCATCTACTATTGCGCCAACTACCCTCTCCCTGACCATCTACTATTGCGCCAACTACCCTCTCCCTGACCATCTACTATTGCGCCAACTACCCTCTCCCTGACCATCTACTATTGCGCCAACTACCCTCTCCCTGACCATCTACTATTGCGCCAACTACCCTCTCCCTGACCATCTACTATTGCGCCAACTACCCTCTCCCTGACCATCTACTATTGCGCCAACTACCCTCTCCCTGACCATCTACTATTGCGCCAACTACCCTCTCCCTGACCATCTACTATTGCGCCAACTACCCTCTCCCTGATCATCTACTATTGCGCCAACTACCCTCTCCCTGACCATCTACTATTGCGCCAACTACCCTCTCCCTGATCATCTACTATTGCGCCAACTACCCTCTCCCTGACCATCTACTATTGCACCAACTGCCCTCTCACTGACCATCTACTATTGCGCCAACTACCCTCTCCCTGATCATCTACTATTGCGCCAACTACCCTCTCCCTGAACATCTACTATTGCGCCAACTACCCTCTCCCTGATCATCTACTATTGCGCCAACTGCCCTCTCCCTGACCATCTACTATTGCGCCAACTACCCTCTCCCTGAACATCTACTATTGCGCCAACTACCCTCTCCCAGACCATCTACTATTGCGCCAACTACCCTCTCCCTGACCATCTACTATTGCGCCAACTACCCTCTCCCTGACCATCTACTATTGCGCCAACTACCCTCTCCCTGACCATCTACTATTGCGCCAACTACCCTCTCCCTGACCATCTACTATTGCGCCAACTACCCTCTCCCTGACCATCTACTATTGCGCCAACTACCCTCTCCCTGACCATCTACTATTGCGCCAACTACCCTCTCCCTGACCATCTACTATTGCGCCAACTACCCTCTCCCTGACCATCTACTATTGCGCCAACTACCCTCTCCCTGACCATCTACTATTGCGCCAACTACCCTCTCCCTGACCATCTACTATTGCGCCAACTACCCTCTCCCTGACCATCTACTATTGCGCCAACTACCCTCTCCCTGACCATCTACTATTGCGCCAACTACCCTCTCCCTGACCATCTACTATTGCGCCAACTACCCTCTCCCTGACCATCTACTATTGCGCCAACTACCCTCTCCCTGACCATCTACTATTGCGCCAACTACCCTCTCCCTGACCATCTACTATTGCGCCAACTACCCTCTCCCTGACCATCTACTATTGCGCCAACTACCCTCTCCCTGACCATCTACTATTGCGCCAACTACCCTCTCCCTGACCATCTACTATTGCGCCAACTACCCTCTCCCTGACCATCTACTATTGCGCCAACTACCCTCTCCCTGACCATCTACTATTGCGCCAACTACCCTCTCCCTGACCATCTACTATTGCGCCAACTACCCTCTCCCTGACCATCTACTATTGCGCCAACTGCCCTCTCCCTGACCATCTACTATTGCGCCAACTACCCTCTCCCAGACCATCTACTATTGCGCCAACTACCCTCTCCCAGACCATCTACTATTGCGCCAACTACCCTCTCCCTGACCATCTACTATTGCGCCAACTACCCTCTCCCAGACCATCTACTATTGTGCCAACTGCCCTCTCCCTGATCATCTGCTATTGCGCCAACTACCCTCTCCCTGACCATCTACTATTGCGCCAACTACCCTCTCCCTGACCATCTACTATTGCGCCAACTACCCTCTCCCTGATCATCTACTATTGCGCCAACTACCCTCTCCCTGACCATCTACTATTGCGCCAACTACCCTCTCCCTGACCATCTACTATTGCGCCAACTGCCCTCTCCCTGACCATCTACTATTGCGCCAACTACCCTCTCCCTGACCATCTACTATTGCGCCAACTACCCTCTCCCTGACCATCTACTATTGCGCCAACTACCCTCTCCCTGACCATCTACTATTGCGCCAACTACCCTCTCCCTGACCATCTACTATTGCGCCAACTACCCTCTCCCAGACCATCTACTATTGCGCCAACTACCCTCTCCCTGACCATCTACTATTGCGCCAACTACCCTCTCCCTGATCATCTGCCTTTACGCCCGTTAGCCTCTCCCTGAACATCGGCATGGCACACGTTTCCCCCCTCTCCTTTCGGTCAGCGCGCTTGGAATAAACACGTGGTCCATTGAAGATTAGTGTGGCGGTTTGATTGAAAATAGCTACCAAGGCAGGAAACCAATAAATCATCACTATGATTAACTTGTGTACTGACATAAAGTTATCTGATAAAGAGTGATCACGGTCTTAGCATTACATAACGATAACCAAAGAATGACGACGAAGAAGCTTCAGTGTTATAATGTAAGCTGACTAGAGAAACCACACGAAACAGTAGGGCCAGCAAAAGACGCAAAGCGTGGAGTCTTGACGTACTAGGATTTCAACAACTTCAAAGAGCGACCGATGGTGCAAGGCAACCAGGGGCATGGCTCGAGAACCGAGTGTAGCTGCAAGACAATTGTTTAACTATGGGAAAAGTTTAAGTATTTATAGCGCAGCTGGGTGCTTGGAATGCAAGGTTATTCACTGCCGGAGTTGGAGTGGATCTGGATCTGCTAAAATCGTCTAATGCCTCGAGCTCCACAATATGTTAATACATTAAGATAGCAAAATCTAAACGCTTTACATTCACGCTATTTGTTAAACCATAAAATAGTTCAAATTGTTAACCTACCAATTCTACCAACTATTTTGCTGATATGTGCATTTAAATGCATTAAACGATAGGTAATTGATAATAATAAAACAATTCCTTTAAAAGCTAGCACTTCTCCTACCTTTTTGTATGCCAATGAGCTCAATATGCTACAAAGCATGAGTTTCATATGCAGAGGATATAGGAAATGATTTAGTGGTTTAAGCTCCGCCGACGCCGGTCCTAAGCCCGGTTGAAAAAGAGGAGGTTTGGTGCTATGCCAGCTACCTCAACCGTAAAAACAAATTGCTATAGAAACGTCAGCAACAAAATAAAAGACATTTCAACCCTAAGAAGAGAGGACTGTTCTTCTCCAAGAAGAGCTATGAAGACTTCTGCCCAAATCCAGGCTAATATGGGATTCATCTGAAGGCATTAGGTAAAGAAAGCACATGACCGTGATGAGTGGATTATTCATGTTGGCGACTTTTGCCGCAGACATGGTGAAAAGACATTAGTAAGGAAATCAAGTTATTGCATTATCTTAATCAGCATGCCACTGAAATATGTGTTTTGGCAATAATGAGGAGTCCATGGTGGTTGAGTTTGATGAATCTAAATATTTTCAACCGAAATATCACAAAGAGTTTTCGGGTCTAGGACACTGGCTATTGTTGGGTTCCAAAGTTCCACATAACAATGCTTCTCAGTGAACGTTCCATGGAACAGCTGGAACCCTGGGTAATATTATCGTCCAACAGGTTTAGCTAGAAACACATAAAACATAGGGATTGAGAAGGCTATAAAAGAGAAATGTGTCCAATGGAATATCCGTGTATTTACTTGTGATGCATGATAGAAATTTTGTTGATCCCACGATTCGGATGTTCACAAACAAAACAGAAAATCTATGGATGCGCGCCAAACGTAAACTAAAGAGACAGTACGGCACAAGTGATACATTGTTTCCATCACATTTATGAAAGCTTCAGTTCCGTTGCAATATCACAAAGATTAAGGTGTTGAGCATTATTTTGATCGTGTTAAAAGGAAAACATCATGTTAAAACATTTTAAACAGTTCAGTTCTTTTCTTTTCCTACCCAGAACATAAAAGATAATTTTTATACTTATTTTTTTTTTTTTTATATTTTCATTTGTTCTGTCCCATTTCGTCGCTGTGTTACCGGTAGCTAAATGTGACTTTAGCTAGCGTCGTTGATGTAGACTGCTTATTTAAATATTCCCTCATATATTTACTGTTCTCAATATTCCTGTGTTCCATGATGCACATAATACATCATGATACACATAACACATCATGATACACAAAATATATTATAAGGCACATAAAACATCATGCTACACATAATACAGCATGATACATATAATACATCATGATACACAAGATAATTCGTGTTCACACAAGTACTTAGTTTTACTGCTATATTGGCCTAGTGTTGAACAATTCTTCACCACGTCAATAATTTGAATAGTGCAACTGGGACGATGAAAATAGCGCACATGTGATATATAAAGTTGATAGTACGGAGCAAGTGATACCTTGTGTCCATTTTGTTTAAAAGAGTTTCAGTTCCGTTTAAATATCACCAGCTCTATCAACCACATGCTAATAATTCCAAGGGTGAGTTCCCTTAATAAAAGCACAATTATTTGATAAAATATAATCATAATTTTACTGTAAAAATGTGTAGATATATTAAAAAATGTATGTGAATATCCAAATTTATTTCTTAAAGGAAACCACGCACTACACTATATGTCGAACGGTGTTTCATTTTGTGTACCCCAAAGAATGGAATTCTCTCCCACAACACATCCGAGATATATCGACCATATAAGCCTTCCGAACTGGACTCAAAACACATCTTTAAACTCTAGAAAGCCGAATACCCCCCCCCCCTTCTGACCGATAAACGATGCTGCTGGTTGCTTTACATGGATTAACATGTACAAGTCCTGGGTTGGGTGGGGTGAATATACATTTGTCTTTGTTTTGTTGTTATATAACTGTTTTGTAATTAAATAAATTTATCTTATTTGTTTAAGTTCATGATTATGTTTGCTAATAGTTTATGTACAGTGTAATGAAATGTTAAAAAAATAAATATTTGATAATTGAAGACATAAAATAATACATTTATTTTTTTTTTAATCTAGAGACATCTAATTTGGCAACTTTCATTACGTACTTTTGAGGACAGAAGAGTTATCCTCGATTTACCACAATAGCGTCATAAAAGACACAAAATATAGGAAGCTTTTTTTTTTTTTTTTTTTTAATCTAGAGACATCTAATTTGGCAACTTTCATTACGTACTTTTGAGGACAGAAGAGTTATCCTCGATTTACCACAATAGCGTCATAAAAGACACAAAATATAGGAAGCTTTTTTTTTTTTTTTTTTTTTTTTTTTTTAATATGGTAATTTTTTTTTTCCAATAAAAATATGGTAAATTACATTGAAAAATAATTGTCATGAAGTTCCATCAAGGAACGATGAATTTTTCTTTTTTAATTTGGTACATTTTGTATTCCAATAAAAATATGGTAAATTACATTGAAAAATAATTGTCAGGAAGTTCCATCAAGGAACGATCAATTTATCTTTTTGTTTCCTCTAGAAAATATAGATTGCATTAAAATAAGGGAGTGCGCTGTATGTGTTCATAAAAAACAATTGACGGTTTCAACCAGGTGAGTGTGAGAGGTTGAGTCTATTGATAGAATTTAAATGATAATTTTGGGTTTGTAAAGCGGCTATGCATACTCAGTTCCCTTTAGACAAAATGATTTTTGGACGTTATTTATGGTAATTTTAGCTTAACTGGACAATTAACTGACAAACATGTCCTCCATTCAGTCATATTGCATATCATACAAAATGGTGTCTTACCCAACACTTTTATTTCAAACATGTTTTAATTAATCCACCCTCTCACTGTTGAGCCCCTGGTCCGAATATCCGAAGCCTTAAAACATTGTATTCATATCTATATACAGAATCGAAGGTTTTATGTCACAATACTTTGATTGATGCACAAATGCATACGGGAGAGTCAAATATAAATGATACGAACTTACAGTGTTAGTGCTGAACAAACACAAAGACGCACGACATAATATTCATAAAGCAAGCATGTCCGACATGATTTTAAATAAGATAAGTTGTTATTATTGGTGGATCGTGTGATAATTTTATAGGATTCATGGTTTCCTTTGAACTTTTAATTAGTTGTATTGTAGTTTTAATTTAAGATTTGTATTTTTGTTGTGTAATACTTGTTTTTAAATAGTGATAATTGCTTATCGGTATACGTTTTTCTTACATTTAATTTTGATTTTGCTCACTGTCCCTCAGAAATTGTTGGGACTAGAGCTATAATTTCATTGCTCACTGTCTCACAGAAATTGTTGGGACCAGAGCAATAGTTTCATTGCTCACTGTCTCACATAAATTGTTGGGACCAGAGCTATAGTTTCATTGCTCACTGTTCCTCAGAAATTTTTGGGCCTAGAGCCATAGTTTCATGGTTTGATATCTTTTTACGTTTAATAAGTTAATAATAATTCCTGTAGTATAGGCCAAAACGTGCCAAAGTGTCCTCGTTGTATAGCCATTTTAATTGTTTCTATAGTATAGTAGTTACTATCCTAGTGTCTCATTTTTACTTTACTTAGTTTACATGTTTTTAATAATTGTAAATCGCTTAGAGCTTTAAGGTAAGCGCTATATAAAAATGCCTAAAAAAAAAAAAAATTAATAAATTAAAGTAAAAAAAAATAAAATATGTAAACAAAAAATAATTGTCTTGTAGTTTTTTCAAAGTTTTTTTGAGTGGTCCAAACCTTGGGTTGAATGTTACTAGGCATAATAGGAGTTTATATTGTATATTATTTTATTTGAATCACTTGGACTACTTGACATCATTTCGTTAGCCTCACTCTCTCGTCCGGGCATAAACAAATCCAGCGGCACGACTCTACGTCAAGGCGACTGTCAAGTTGTTAGAATCCCTGAGCGCCTGTTTTGTTCCAGGCGAACTAACTATAAGTTCTGGTATAGCGTAGGGATACAAAGGGAAAGGGGGTAGTTCGGTAGCGTGTGCAGTTGGTCAGTAGAGCAGGGAGAGTGAGTGGGGTAGGACGCTAGTCCACTGATCCCGTTAGTTGGAAGTCTTTTGGCTAAGTGTGTTAGTCCGTACTAACTGGATGTGTCGTTATATTGATTGTGTGCTAATTGTAGTATCTTAATAAAGTTCAAGAAGGTTTTATAGTCCAGTGTTTGTGTACTCTGGTGTACTGGTGTTTAGTGACAGTGTGTAGTAAATGATCATACCCCCTAGACAACGGAGACGAGACCATCAACACTATATCAAATAAGAGATTCG
>CAXITT010001183.1:2831-90386 GCA_964033795.1 Lymnaea stagnalis | reverse complement strand
TTGTGATTGAGATAAAGTTGGTTGTTTTAGTTGTGATTGAGATAAAGTCGGTAACTTTAGTTGTGATTGAGGTAAAGTCCGTTGTTTTAGTTGTGATTGAGATAAAGTCGGTTGTTTTAGTTGTGATTGAGATAAAGTCGGTTGTTTTAGTTGTGATTGAGATAAAGTCGGTTGTTTTAGTTGTGATTGAGATAAAGTTGGTTGTTTTAGTTGTGATTGAGATAAAGTTGGTTGTTTTAGTTGTTATTGAGATAAAGTTGGTTGTTTTAGTTGTGATTGAGATAAAGTTGGTTGTTTTAGTTGTGATTGAGATAAAGTTGGTTGTTTTAGTTGTGATTGAGATAAAGTTGGTTGTTTTACTTGTGATTGAGATAAAGTTGGTTGTTTTAGTTGTGATTGAGATAAAGTTGGTTGTTTTGGTTGTGATTGAGATAAAGTTGGTAGTTTTACTTGTGATTGAGATAAAGTTTGTTTTTTTAGTTGTGATTGAGATAAAGTCGTTTACTTTAATTGTGATTGAGATAAAGTCCGTTGTTTTAGTTGTGATTGAGATAAAGTCAGTTGTTTTAGTTGTTATTGAGATACAGTCAGTTGTTTTAGTTGTGATTGAGATAAAGTCAGTTGTTTTAGTTGTGATTGAGATAAAGTCAGTTGTTTTAGTTGTGATTGAGATAAAGTCAGTTGTTTTAGTTGTGATTGAGATAAAGTCCGTTGTTTTAGTTGTGATTGAGATAAAGTTGGTTGTTTTAGTTGTGATTGAGATAAAGTTGATTGTTTTAGTTGCGATTGAGATAAAGTTGGTTGTTTTAGTTGTGATTGAGATAAAGTTGGTTTTTTTACTTGTGATTGAGATAAAGTTGGTTGTTTTAGTTGTGATTGAGATAAAGTCGGTAACTTTAGTTGTGATTGAGGTAAAGTCCGTTGTTTTAGTTGTGATTGAGATAAAGTCGGTTGTTTTAGTTGTGATTGAGATAAAGTTGATTGTTTTAGTTGTGATTGAGATAAAGTTGGTTGTTTTAGTTGTGATTGAGATAAAGTTGGTTGTTTTACTTGTGATTGAGATAAAGTTGGTTGTTTTAGTTGTGATTGAGATAAAGTCAGTTGTTTTAGTTGTGATTGAGATAAAGTCCGTTGTTTTAGTTGTGATTGAGATAAAGTCGGTTGTTTTAGTTGTGATTGAGATAAAGTCCATAGTTTTACTTGTGATTGAGATAAAGTTGGTTGTTTTAGTTGTGATTGAGATAAATTAGGTTGTTTTAGTTGTGGTTGAGATAAAGTCCGTTGTTTTAGTTGTGATTGAGATAAAGTCGGTTGTTTTAGTTGTGGTTGAGATAAAGTCGGTTGTTTTAGTTGTGATTGAGATAAAGTCGGTTGTTTTAGTTGTGATTGAGATAAAGTCCGTTGTTTTAGTTGTGATTGAGATAAAGTCGGTTGTTTTAGTTGTGAGTGAGATAAAGTCAGTTGTTTTAGTTGTGATTGAGATAAAGTCGGTTGTTTTAGTTGTGGTTGAGATAAATTCCGTTGTTTTAGTTGTGATTGAGATAAAGTCGCTTGTTTTAGTTGTGATTGAGATAAATTAGGTTGTTTTAGTTGTGGTTGAGATAAAGTCCATTGTTTTAGTTGCGATTGAGATAAAGTCGGTTGTTTTAGTTGTGATTGAGATAAAGTCGGTTGTTTTAGTTGTGATTGAGATAAAGTCGGTTGTTTTAGATGTGATTGAGGTAAAGTCCTTTATTTTAGTTGTGATTGAGATAAGGTCCGTTGTTTAGCTGTGATTGGGATAAAGTCGATTGTTTTAGCTGTAATTGAGATAAAGTCGGTTGTTTTAGTTGTGATTGAGATAAAGTCCGTTGTTTTATTTGTGATTGAGACAAAGTCGATTGTTTTAGTTGTGATTGAGATAAAGTCCATTGTTTTAGTTGTGATTGAGATAAAGTCGATTGTTTTAGTTGTGATTTAATATAGTTTGCTCTGCTTTGATGTATCTAGTAATACGGCAATTTTTTGAACAAACCAGAATATGATAACCGCATTGCAGTTATCAAATATTAAATGTGTTGTGATCATAGACTTAGAATACACGAAAATGTTCCTCTGTTACAATTAACAAATAGACCAATACATTTTTTTCTGTCAACGAACTTAGGATAAACTATTATTGTGCAGTTGTTGTTCAATTAAAAATTGTGAAATACATTGGCCCAGACAATAACCTTAGAATAGACGAAAACTGCCATAGTTCTTGGACGAGAACAAATGTGCCTAGTTAACAACTAGAAAATTGGCAATATCTATTTTGTCGCTGCAAACTTAGGTTTCAATACAACTGTGTTCGTGTTATCACATCATAAATTATAAAATCAATGTAGAAACTATGAAATCTATTTTACAGTATCTTGCGGTGATCAAGCCAAAATTTCATTTATATTTTGATTTATTTTCCCAAGCAGTAGACACCTGTTAAGTCGTAAGCACGATTATCATAAGTTGTAAAGGACAGTTTTTTTTGTCTCTAGGAGACAAAACAAGAATTTAGGAACGTATTTCATGTCTCTAGAAGACAAAACACACATTTATGAACGTACTTCATGTCTTTTGGAGACAAAACACACATTTAGGAACATACTTCATGTCTCTAGGAGACAAAACACACATTTAGGAACGTACTTCATGTCTTTTGGAGACAAAACACACATTTAGGAACGTACTTCATGTCTCTAGGAGACAAAACACACATTTAGGAACGTACTTCATGTCTCTAGGAGACAAAACACACATTTAGGAACGTACTTCATGTTTCTAGGAGACAAAACACACATTTAGGAACGTACTTCATGTCTATAGGAGACAAAACACACATTTAGGAACTTACTTCATGTTTCTAGGAGACAAAACACACATTTAGGAACTTACTTCATGTCTCTAGGAGACAAAGTACACATTTAGGAACGTACTTCATGTCTCTAGTAGACAAAACACACATTTAGGAACTTACTTCATGTCTCTAGGAGACAAAACACACATTTAGGAACGTACTTCATGTA
The DNA here is from genome assembly GCA_964033795.1 of Lymnaea stagnalis. NCBI lineage: Eukaryota > Metazoa > Mollusca > Gastropoda > Lymnaeidae > Lymnaea > Lymnaea stagnalis. The sequence continues at coordinate 87,342 of CAXITT010001183.1, read as the reverse complement.
TCTAGGAGACAAAACACACATTTAGGAAGGTACTTCATGTTTCTAGGAGACAAAACACACAGTTAGGAACGTACTTCATGTCTCTAGGAGACAAAACACACATTTAGGAACGTACTTCATGTCTCTAGGGACAAAACACACATTTAGGAACGTACTTCATGTTTCTAGGAGACAAAACACACATTTAGGAACGTACTTCATGTCTCAAGGAGACAAAACACACATTTAGGAACGTACTTCATGTCTTTAGGAGACAAAACACACATTTAGGAACGTACTTCATGTTTCTAGGAGACAAAACACACATTTAGGAACGTACTTCATGTCTCTAGGAGACAAAAAACACATTTAGGAACTTACTTCATGTCTCTAGGAGACAAAACACACATTTAGGAACTTACTTCATGTCTCTAGGAGACAAAACACACATTAAGCAAAGTACTTCTTGTTTCTAGGAGACAAAACACACATTTAGGAACGTACTTCATGTCTCTAGGAGACAAAACACACATTTAGGAACTTACTTCATGTCTCTAGGAGACAAAACACACATTTAGGAACGTACTTCATGTATCTAGGAGACAAAACACACATTTAGGAAGGTACTTCATGTTTCTAGGAGACAAAACACACATTTAGGAACGTACTTCATGTCTCTAGGAGACAAAACACACATTTAGGAACGTACTTCATGTCTCTAGGAGACAAAACACACATTTAGGAACTTACTTCATGTCTCTACGAGACAAAACACACATTTAGGAACGTACTTCATGTTTCTAGGAGACAAAACACACATTTAGGAACGTACTTCATGTCTCTAGGAGACAAAACACACATTTAGGAACTTACTTCATGTCTCTAGGAGACAAAACACACATTTAGGAACGTACTTTATGTTTCTAGGAGACAAAACACACATTTAGAAACGTACTTCATGTCTTTAGGAGACAAAACACACATTTAGGAACGTACTTCATGTGTCTAGCAGAAGAAACAAAAAGTTTGGACCTAACGTCATGTTCTTAGATACGAAACTTAACTTTTTGGCCATCTTACTATATCCATAGGAGCAATGCAAAGCTCTAATCTCTATGATACTACCAGTGTTATTAACAGTACAAACTTGTTATTCATTGTTTTCTCTATCAGAATAGTAGATTAGTCCTTTTCTTGGCTCTCTTATATAAGAGTTTATTTTTTTTTTATATTAACAATATTCTTTGAATACATTTTCATAAAGTATGTCTTTATTCACCTGTCCACTTCTACTACTTTTACTGTCGCTAGGTAAGTAGTTTTAATATATATATATATATATATATGTCTTAAAATATCAAATAGATTTTTAAGTTTATTAAGAGATTGCTTAATTAAATCTGAATTTATTTCGAAGAAATGGTAAATAAAAACATAAACCTTGGCCAACAATGTCAAATTGTGTTTATTACTTGCGTTTGGAAGCTTTAACTTTTTTTTTTTAAATTCTTCTTTTAGATAACTTTCAAGTTTTACCTGGTGATGCTAAATTTTCGTGGCAAACATGCAATACAACTGAGGACAGCTTGTACATTATTCTGGACAGCTCAAGTAACATCAATTTAACATTCACACGCATCAAAAATTTAGTTCAATACTTTATCTCCAAAAGAGATAACTCTTCTCAAAATCCAATATCGATTATTGAACCGTTCCAACGAAAAATCTTGCGGTTCTCAAATTGCAGTTCAAGTCAAAAGATATTCGCTCAACTAGATGTGTTTCAAATAATGATAGGTTTGAATAATTCCGTTGAGAATAACCTTTTAACCCTTACTCAAGCTTTTTCATTTACAAATGAAACTTTAAACAGGCTTGAGACACATAGAGAACAATCAGTTATGATTGCTTGGTTTTCTGTTTGCTACGATACTTGTAAGAAAACCATTCGATATTTCAAAGAATTCAGTTTATTGATTTTTGTAAGGCAAATATTTCTTTTTGTACCGTCTTTAGTACAAGAGAAATATAATTGGGAAGAGTATTATTCATTTTTAAGAACTGAAAAATTTCTTTATTTTTACCTCCCAGCAGATGTCACCTTTAGTGATGATAATGTTATTGCTTTTCACATATGTTACGACTGCCCCTCTGGGTGGATTTTCTTCCTAAATGATAATTCCATTTCAAGTTGTTATAAAATTATTATCTCGCCGTTTAAACTAACCTGGAACGATGCATCAAAACAATGCAAACGGTTGTCATCAGAGTTACCTATAATAGAAACCAATAAGGAGTTACAGTTCTTGAACACGTTCTTGACCTCTGCAAGAAATGATGTATTACACGAGGCAATAGAAACGTTTATTGTACATGTAGGTCTCACTAGATCAAGTATTGGAAAGAAAAGATTGCAGTGGACGAATGACCTACCCTTTCTTTTATCAAAAAATATTGAAAGCAAACATGACAATAACAACTGTGTCATTTTAAAATATTCCATTGTTAAGGGAATTGAAAATGGATCGCTTGGAGCAAGTGATCAACTCTCATGGGAGATGATTGATTGTAAACAGGAATTGACAGATATCGTTTTGTGTAAACTGGGCATCAATGAATATTTAGAATTAAAACCATCACATCTATATGGTAACATAAAACATAAATTAGAAAAGAAAATGATGCCCTTAAACAAGGAATTTATTTTTCAACCAAATGAAGGCCGTATGTATTCAATTGTACACCGTGAGATTTTACTAGAAACTAGAACAAAGATCAAATACAAAGAATTGCTTTTTGATTGCGTGGATGGTTCACAAAATATTGTTTATTCTAAAGTTTGTAACACTTTTGACGATTGTTTAGATGGCAGTGATGAAACAAATTGTGGAACATTGAATTTACTTACAAGCGAACAGAAAGATATGTTTTGTAAAAATCCAAATGCAAATGAATTTTTCCCTGCTAGAAATAAGTATGTTATTGGTGAATATTGTAACGCTCATCAAGACTGCCCCGATAACAGCGATGAGGAAAATTGTGATGAATGTTGGGAAAGGCGATGTTCTGATGGCACATGTGTACCTAGGCATTGGTTGTCACGTGATGGAGATGAATGCAAGTTGTATATCATTAATAATGGAACTATATTCTTTAATGTCACCAGGGAATATGTTTCTGCACCAACCAAACATGAAGTAGTCACCTGTAACCAACTAGGAAAGATAGAGTCGATTACTTTACTGACTAATAATACAGAAACTGATAATTGGGCACCAAAATGTATATTTCTTAGAGGGCGAAGTGGTCGACCTACTGGATGTAATGATCTGTCTCACTTACATCACTGTGTGGATTTTATATGTACTGAAGAGTTTGTTAAGTGTCATCAGTCTTATTGCATTCCTTTGTATCTGATCAATGATGGAACAAGGGATTGTCCACATGGTGAGGATGAAGGTATAAATATGCTTCTCAACATAAGTTGTCCATTCCATTGTAATAATTACAAATATAAATGTATTCCATTCTTTCAAGTTTGTGATGGATTTGCCGATTGTCCAGAAAGAGACGATGAGTTAAATTGTAATGTCACATGTCCACCTGGTCTTAAATGCTATGGAAGTGCCATAACCGTTGATAATATTTCGGAAGTGATGGAAATTACATCTTTTAGAATTTTTGATATTAAAACTAAATTTTTAAATCTCAATGGCCTTGACCTCTCTCAATTGAATGAAATTTATATTTTACCTAATTTGTTAGTGTTGCATGCATCACACTGCAATTTAGACAACTTAGAATATTTTTTTAGTGGGAATTTTGAAATGGTTATTATCAGATTAGATTTAAGTTACAATAAATTTATTCGCGTCGATATCAACGATCAAGTCAATTCACATCTGCCTATATTGTCATTTTTAAATTTAACCAGAAATAAGCATCTGTCTTTTTTAAATGGAGACTTGAAAAGTTCCAACCTAGATTTGTCTTACACAAACCTGTCTCTGTTAAATATTGAATACCAAACTTACAGTCATACGTTACACTATTTAAATTTATCAAATACAAAAATAGAAAGTCTCGGAACTCTGTATAAAATAAGTTCATTAGAAATTTTAGATATTCGCAATACGATGCTCGTAGAAAATGACACATTGAATCTCTTGAGTAAGCTCAATATAAAGTCAGCGTTATACACAGACAATGTTAAATTTTGTTGTCCTCAAGTCGTTGGTAAGGGAATAACACAACACGTGTGCCATGCAACATTGGACGGGATATCTTCTTGTGAAGATCTCATCGGTGACATCATCCAGCGTTCACTTCTTTGGCTTGTGGCCATATTTTCACTGCTTGGGAACATCATGGTCTTGGCATTTAGGATTTATTATGAACGGGAAATAATGAAGAAAGGCTATGGTGTTTTTGTAACTAACCTAGGGATATCTGATCTTGTTATGGGCCTATACCTCACGATCATTGTGTCTGCGGACATTTACTTCAGAGACAACTATGTCCTTTATGAATCGAACTGGCGTGCCAGTATTTTGTGTGAGATTTCCGGATTTTTATCAACACTGTCAAGTGAAGCTTCAACTTTCTTTGTTTTACTGATTACACTGGACAGGTTTTTGGTGATACGATTTCCTTTTGGAGAGTATAGACTAACAAAGATGGTCATTATTCTTTTAGTTGTAACCTCTTGGGTCCTAGGGTTTACATTGGCTTTACTTCCTATTGTATATCGACACTGGACCATCTACTCTTCAAATGGGATGTGTCTAGGTTTACCTCTGACTACACACCAGCAACAAGGTTGGCAATTTGCAGTTGCGATATTTATTGTTTTTAATTGTATTTTATTCTTAGGAATTTCTTTAGGTCAAGTGTTAATTTTTCTTTCAATGAATAATCAAAGAATGGCTAAGAACACAATCAATTCGTCAAGAAGAGAACAAGACATAAACGTGGCTAAGCAACTCTTCATTGTAGCTCTGTCCAACTTCCTTTGTTGGTTTCCAATCTGTGTCACTGGTGTATTGTCTATGAGTGGACACCAAGTGAGTCCTGGCACATACGCCTGGTTTGTAATATTTGTCCTACCTCTGAACGCCGCCCTGAACCCTTTGATCTACACTATACCGGTCATATACACAAAATGGAGAGACTTTCAAATAGCTAAACTCTCTAAATTACCTTAATTAAATTGTCCATTATAAGTGGGTTGTATCAGGTAATTATTACTCTTGGTTTATTATTCCGAGTTTCTAGACTTTAAAATATTACTAATACAAATTGCAAAATCAATACATTTTTATTGCACTTACTTTCTAGAACTTTCTCAAAATGACTCCATAGAAGTAATACAAGATACCGAAACACATGTATCATATTTGTATCAATAGATCTGGTATATAACTTGCCTCCATAGAAGCCCCGCTTGTTACTGTAATACACTTATCATATTTGGACCAATAGATCTGGTATATCACTTGCCTCCATATAAGTCCCGCATGTTACTAAACCATACTTATCATATTTGTATCAATATATCTGGTATATCACGAAAGAAATGTCTCGAAACAAAAGGTTTATCGAAAGCCATGTTAACATCAGCAGTAGTAAATAAAGCCATGTTAATATCAGCAGTAGTAAATAAAGCCGTGTTGATATGAGTAGTAGTAAAGTAAGCCGTGTTGCTATCAGTATTAGTAAAGTAAGCCATTTTGATATCAGTATTACTAAAGTAAGCTGTGTTGATATCAGCAGTAGTAAATTAAGCCATGTTGATATCAGTAGTAGTAAAGTAACCCGTGTTGATATCAGTATTAGTAAAGGAAGCCGTGTTAATGTCATAGTAGTAAAGAAAGCCATGTTGATATTAGTTGAAGTAAAGTAAGCAATGTTGATATCGGTAGTAGTAAAGTACGCGGTCTTGGTATCAGTAGTAGTAAAGTAAGTTGTGTTGATATAAGTAGTAGTAAAGTAAGCCTTGTTGATATCAGTAGTAGTAAAGTAAGCCTTGTTGATATCAGAAGTAGTAAAGTAAGCCGTGTTGATAGCAGTAGTAGTAAAGTAAGCCGTGTTGATATCAGTAGTAGTAAAGTAAGCCGTGTTGATAACAGAAGTAGTAAAGTAAGCCATGTTGATAACAGAAGTAGTAAAGTAAGCCGTGTTGATATCAGAAGTAGTAAAGTAAGCCGTGTTGATAACAGAAGTAGTAAAGTAAGCCATGTTGATATCAGTAGTAGTAAAGTAAGCCGTGTTGATATCAGTAGTAGTAAAGTAAGCCATGTTGATATCAGTAGTAGTAAAGTAAGCCGTGTTGATATCAGTAGTAGTAAAGTAAGACGTGTTGATATCAGTAGTAGTAAAGTAAGCCGTGTTGATAACAGAAGTAGTAAAATAAGCCATGTTGATATCAGTAGTAGTAAAGTAAGCCGTGTTGATATCAGAAGTAGTAAAGTAAGCCGTGTTGATAACAGAAGTGGTAAAGTAAGTTGTGTTGATATAAGTAGTAGTAAAGTAAGCCGTGTTGATATCAGTAGTAGTAAAGCAAGCCGTGTTGATATCAGTAGTAGTAAAGTAAGCCGTGTTGATATTAGTTGAAGTAAAGTAATCCATGTTGATATCGGTAGTAGTAAAGTAAGCCGTGTTGATATCAGTAGTAGTAAAGTAAGCCGTGTTGATATCAGAAGTAGTAAAGTAAGCCGTGTTGATATCAGAAGTAGTAAAGTAAGCCATGTTGATATCAGAAGTAGTAAAGTAAGCCATGTTGATATCAGTAGTAGTTTAGTAGGTCGTGTTGGTATCAATCGTTATAAAGTAAGCCATGTTGATATCAAAAGTAAAAAAAAGCAAGTAGTGTTGATATCAGTAGTAGTAAAGTAGGTCGTGTTGGTATCAATCGTAATAAAGCAATCCAAGTTGATATCAATAGTAAAAAGCCAGTCGTGTTGATATTAGATCGTGTTGATATCAGTAGTAGAAAAGCAAGTCGTGTTGATATCAGTAGTAGTAAAGTAGATCGTGTTGATATCAGTAGTAGAAAATCAAGTCGTGTTGATATCAGTAGTAGTAAAGTAGGTCGTGTTGATATCAGTAGTAGAAAAGCAAGTCGTGTTGATATCAGTAGTAGTAAAGTAGGTCGTGTTGATATCAATCGTAGTAAAGCAAGCCATGTGGATATCAATAGTAAAAAAGCAAGTCGTGTTGATATTAGTAGTAGTAAAGCAAGTCGTGTTGATATTAGTAGTAGTAAAGTAGATCGTGTTGATATTAGTAGTAGTAAAGTAGGTCGTGTTGATATTAGTAGTAGTAAAGTAGATAGTGTTGATATCAGTAGTAGTAAAGTAGGTCGTGTTGATATTAGTAGTAGTAAAGTAGGTCGTGTTGATATCAGTAGTAGAAAAGCAAGTCGTGTTGATATCAATCGTAGTAAAGCAAGCCATGTGGATATCAATAGTAAAAAGCAAGTCGTGTTGATATTAGTAGTAGAAAAGCAAGTCGTGTTGATATTAGTAGTAGTAAAGTAGATCGTGTTGATATCAGTAGTAGAAAAGTAAGTCGTGTTGATATCAGTAGTAGAAAAGCAAGTCGTGTTGATATCAATCGTAGTAAAGCAAGCCATGTGGATATCAATAGTAAAAAGCAAGTCGTGTTGATATTAGTAGTAGTAAAGCAAGTCGTGTTGATATCAGTAGTAGTAAAGTAGATCGTGTTGATATCAGTAGTAGAAAAGTAAGTCGTGTTGATATCAGTAGTAGAAAAGCGAGTCGTGTTGATATCAGTAGTAGAAAAGCAAGTCGTGTTGATATTAGTAGTAGAAAAGCAAGTCGTGTTGATATCAGTAGTAGTAAAGTAGGTCGTGTTGATATCAGTAGTAGAAAAGTAAGTCGTGTTGATATCAGTAGTAGAAAAGCAAGTAGTGTTGATATCAGTAGTAGTAAAGTAGGTCGTGTTGATATTAGTAGTAGTAAAGTAGATCGTGTTGATATCAGTAGTAGAAAAGTAAGTCGTGTTGATATCAGTAGTAGAAAAGTAAGTCGTGTTGATATTAGTAGTAGTAAAGTAGATCGTGTTGATATCAGTAGTAGAAAAGTAAGTCGTGTTGATATCAGTAGTAGTAAAGTAGGTCGTGTTGATATTAGTAGTAGAAAAGTAAGTCGTGTTGATATCAGTAGTAGTAAAGTAGGTCGTGTTGATATCAGTAGTAGAAAAGTAAGTCGTGTTGATATCAGTAGTAGAAAAGCAAGTCGTGTTGATATTAGTAGTAGTAAAGTAGGTCGTGTTGATATCAGTAGTAGAAAAGTAAGTCGTGTTGATATCAGTAGTAGAAAAGCAAGTCGTGTTGATATTAGTAGTAGTAAAGTAGGTCGTGTTGATATCAGTAGTAGAAAAGTAAGTCGTGTTGATATTAGTAGTAGTAAAGTAGGTCGTGTTGATATTAGTAGTAGTAAAGTAGGTCGTGTTGATATTAGTAGTAGTAAAGTAGGTCGTGTTGATATCAGTAGTAGAAAAGCAAGTCGTGTTGATATTAGTAGTAGTAAAGTAGGTCGTGTTGATATCAGTAGTAGAAAAGCAAGTCGTGTTGATATTAGTAGTAGTAAAGTAGGTCGTGTTGATGTTAGTAGTAGTAAAGTAGGTCGTGTTGATATCAGTAGTAGAAAAGCAAGTCGTGTTGATATTAGTAGTAGTAAAGTAGGTCGTGTTGATATCAGTAGTAGAAAAGCAAGTCGTGTTGATATTAGTAGTATTAAAGTAGGTCGTGTTGATATCAGTAGTAGAAAAGTAAGTCGTGTTGATATCAATTGTAATAAGGAAAGTTAATTTCGTTTCAAATTTCGTCGCCTCATAGAAATGATAGCTGATTCAGCGGGGTTTTGGCGACGCCAAGAAAGTATGCTGTGCCGTTATAATTTGGCCAGACCTTCTCAGTACGAAGAGGTAGAGGCTTTTATCAAGGGGTGATAACTGTTTATTCATTTGTAATTTTGTTTTTATTGATCAACTCCCTTTGTTGTGTAAAGAGGTTTTAAATAGTTTGATTGCTTTTGTTAAAGTTAATTTCTAATAATTAATGGATCGTATGATAATTTTATAGATATCAGTTGTTTTGTGAAAGATGTTACAAAGTTTAATTAATTTTAAATACATTATTTTGCAGTAATTATCGAGTCGTATACTAATTTAAGAGGTATCCATTGTATTGTGATAGTTTTTAAATAGCTTAATTGATTTTGATTACATTAATTTGTAATAATAGCGGCTTCTTCTTTGTATTATTTGTCATGTAGTAATATTTTTAATATATTATATATTGATATTATATATATATATTATATATTTAATATATTATATTTTTTAATTAGTGGTCTTAATGTGCTATCGTAACATGAGTATTCTTTTGTATAATTCGGTGTTTTTAAATAGTGATAATTATTATCTATATAGAGTGTTTTTCAAAAAAAAAAAATGTATAGTCTCTTTTTGCATTGTGTATTTCTAAACTTCATCGTTTATTGTGATACTTGTATTTACGTTTATTTGATGTTTCTTAATATTATGTTAGGGGTCAATTGTCATCAGGTCAGTGTTTTTAAATAATTTTTGTTACAATTTTTAAATTAATTTTCTTATAGTATGACACATTTTTAAAATGTCTATTGCCTGGTACCATTCTTAGTGTGGGAATTACTAGACATAAGTTGTTGTTTTTTTGTTTTGTTTCTTTTGTACCCATTGTTTGCTATTGCTTTCTTTTATTCCTTGTTGGACCTTTTCATAACTTTTTAAAATGTATGCGATATTTTTTTTTCAAAAACAATACATAGAACATCAATTAAAATAGGAATCTTATTTGTTTAAATAGTTGTATTTTATGTGGTAAATGGCCGAGTGTTTTAACCTGACTCAATCTCAAGTTCGTTGTTTGGCTTTAAATCCCCAACAAAGCACAATCAATTAAAAGCATTACCAGTACCACGGTAAATAAGAACTGTTACAGATCTAATATTCAGATATCAATTTTGTTTCGTAAAATTATGTATTGTTTTGTTAAGTAGAAATAACAGGAAGTTAGGGAATTATGGGATAGAGGTTATCGGACAGTGATGTTTGGAGAGAATTAGGTCAAGAGTGACCGTTGGAGATTTCTTTACTTTAGCTCTAGCTTTGTTCATTTAATTATTAAAACATCATCTTAATGTTGATTTTGTGAAGTGAAAGAAATTATAGATGTGACAATTATATTTACTCTGATCTACAGAGGTACTATTTTATTATGTGTTCGTTGTACAGTAAATAAACGTCGTGGTGCTGATTCAAGTAGTTCTCTGGTTCTTGTTCGGATGGGCATGACCTTAGCCGTATGTTGGATGAACAGTGTAAGCTGTAATCACAAATATATAGGTAACATCATAACCCACACATGTTTATGATGCGTCACAAGACTCATTAATATTATTTGACAATTCGTCTAACAGAAGGAAGGTGAATTTAAATGGAGAAGGAATCCCTCAATTGTCTAACATTGACAGAAGGAAACATTCCGACAACTTCTACGACGCTGCTGGTGCCAAGCTGTATCATCGACATGAAGGTCCCTTGGGTTATCTAGGGACGTGGATTGGTCGCTTTGTTGTGAATGGAACCAGCTGATATTCCTAATCAAGTATAATTCTAAGCCTTGTGGATTGCGTCCTGCAAATTCTACAATATCGTCATTCTCACTGATCTAAATCTAATATTTAGATATCAATTTTGTTTCGTAAAATAATGTATACTTTTGTTAATTAAAAATAAAAGGAAGTTTAGGGAATTATGGGATAGAAGTAACAGACAGTTATGTTTAGAGAGATTTCTTTATCAGCACTGGATATGTTCATTTTCAGTTATTAATCGGCATATTAATGTTGATTTGTGAAACAGAAAAAGTTGCATGAAGTATTATATTTTACTCTGATCTACAGATATATTGCTTTATTGTGTGTTCGTTCATCAGTCAATAAATGTCGTGGTTCTATTTCAAGGAGTGCTCCGGTACCTCTTTTAGATGAACATAAACGAATGAAAATATGGATGTATAGTGTAAGCGATAATTACAGCATACAACAAGTAACATCATAACTAACCTACACATGTCTATAATGCGTTACAGTCTCCTTTCTTTTTAGGATCTTGAAAAGGCCGCTTCTGCTGAAAAGATCAAATGCATTAGTGAGATCGACAAATGCAATGTATGAAGGCTTATGATAGTCCTTGAATTTCTCCTGCAGCTGGCGCAAAGAGAAGATCATGTCTATTGTTGATCTACCGGCACGAAAACCACATTGCGATTCTGGGAGTACGCGCGATTCTAAGGTGTGCAGGTGCGTTAATTAAACTCAAGCGAAGGCCTTTCCAACTACGCTGAGGAGGGAGATTCTATGATAATTGTTGCAGTCACTCTTGTCTCCTTTATTTTTGTACAATGTAAAGATGTTTGCATCTTTAAACTCTTGTTGCAGTTGTCCCTGTTCCCAGCACTGAGTAAGGAGATCGTGCAAGGACCGTAATAGTATTTCTTGTCCACATTTGAGAGCTTCTGATGGGATACCATCATTGCCAGGGGCTTTCTCACTGGCGAGACAATCGATGGCTCTACGTAGCTCTGCTGTGGTGGGTAGGGTATCAAGCTCCTCCATGACCAGTAAGTCTGGTATATCTTCGAGTGCAGCAGTTGAGACATGGTTTATTGTTGCGTATATTTCCAAGTAGTGCTCTATCCACCGCTTAAATTGCTTATCTCGATCAGTAATGAGGTCCCCTGATTTGAACATTAAGGGCGCAGTCTTGGAGAGCAGAGGGCATGTCGCTTGTCTTATATTCTCGTGCATTGCCTTTGTATCACCTCTATCAGAAGCTGATTGTATGCTTAAGCTTAGATTGAGCAAGTATGTGTTAGCGTAGTGGTGAGTTGCATGCTGGGAATTTTTCTTTGCACTTTAAAATGATTGTAGGGTTGCTGGGCAAGGCCTGACTTTATAAGCTAAGAGGGGCTTTTTTTTTGCATCGGTGTCTTGTTCTATTTCCTGCCAAAGGGCCTCGAACCAATCTGCGTTCTCTCTTGCCAAATGCTGTGATAGACGAGTTATAGATAGTGTCCCGCAAATGTGACCATTTGGAGTCAATAGTGTTTATTGGTGGCGTTTGTACAAGGGGTTCTTGTAGTCTAAAGGTGTAATCTTCTGTTCTCTCTCAGTTTTTGCTAGAGCAGATGTTTAATCGTGGTTTACTCTTGTTTTTAGTGTAATACAATCTCTTCGGCTGTAACCTTATCTTACTAGCCACTAAGGAATGATCAGTGTCGCAGTCTGCGCTGTGGTAGCTGCGTGTGAGGAGAACACTGGCCAGTTGTGTGCGTCTTGTGATTATGAGATCTAACTGGTGCCAGTGTTTAGAGTGGGGACGCCTCCATGACACTTGGTGGATAGCCTTACAGTTGAAGTAGGTGCTGGTTACACATAGTCCATGTAGGCAGCACAGTTCCAATAGTCTCTGCTTACACATAGTCCATGTAGGCAGCACAGTTCCAATAGTCTCTGCTTACACATAGTCCATGTAGGCAGCACAGTTCCAATAGTCTCTGCTTACACATAGTCCATGTAGGCAGCACAGTTCCAATAGTCTCTGCTTACACATAGTCCATGTAGGCAGCACAGTTCCAATAGTCTCTGCTTACACATAGTCCATGTAGGCAGCACAGTTCCAATAGTCTCTGCTTACACATAGTCCATGTAGGCAGCACAGTTCCAATAGTCTCTGCTTACACATAGTCCATGTAGGCAGCACAGTTCCAATAGTCTCTGCCCATTTTCATTAAGCCTCCCTCTTCCGAAATGCCCGATGCATGTTTACCAGGCCATGTGATAGCTTCCCACTCTTGCATTGAAGTCACCCAAAAGGTAAATTGCTTCGTTGTTGGGTATGCTGGCTATTGTTGGATTAAGATCTTCGTAGAACTGGTCTTTGGCTTCTGAGCTGGAGGAAAGGGTTGGGGCATAAGCACTAAGGATGTTGATTAAACCCGTTGATATGTTGATAGACGGATGGTTAGTATTCTATTTGTGCCATTTGTCGGTGGTTCTATGGATGAGCAGAGGGTATTTTTTATAGTAAAACCAATCCCATGTTGTTTGGTGCGTCCATAGGTCTAACCTGCCAGAAAAAAAGGTGTAGTTGTGTTGTCTTATGGTACCAAATTTGGGGAGCCTAGTTTCCTGGAGATAGGCAATATCATTGTTTAGCCTGCTAAGCTCTTCATCAATGATAGCTGTCTTCCTTGCATCGTTTATGAGCTGCAAGTCGGCAGTAATGCAAGGGCACATAGTCCTTACGTTCAAGCTTGCTAGTGGAAGAGCTGGAGTCTTCTTTTCTTTTGTTTTCTTATTTCTAGGTGCATGCTTTTATGGCCTACTTGTTGAGATGTTCCTCTGAGCTCCATGCACCCAACCTATTTATTATGTCACATATCAGTTAATCATAAGTTAATGTGTCACTATTTGTATTTGATTAAAATTCAAGCCACCAATGAATTCGTTCTTTTTCAAAATATACTTTTAGAAATGAAATAAGTAAAAAAAACGAAATAACGACCACCGGCCCGATACGGAATGTTTTTAAATGGTTTTGTTAATTTAGAATCATTTACGGGGGGGGGGAGGGGGGCACATACCATTTAACCAAAGTTATATCGCAATCGGATCAAAGGAATAGGAACGCATACACAACGTACAGTTTTAGCTAATAAAAGAGGAGCAAATGAATTTAGGGTCCCGGCCATAAACGAACTATTTTAGAATGGTTGCATTACTTTAGAAACCTATTTTATGTCACACACACAATTTAATCTGGCTATTTGTATTTTATAAAAATTCAATCCACTTTTAGATCTGTTTGAAATTATATTTACTTAGCTCATATTAGGAAAAATACTTATTTAGGGCCATTGGATCAAAATTGAATATGTTAAAACACTTGTAGTAATTTAGAAATCTTAGCAAGCTTGCATGCAAACAAATCAACAAAATTGTATCACTTTCGCTTAGATGGTATAGGAAGGCATACCGAAATTATTTTTACAATTTTCATATTAGAAAAAGAAATTGAATTCAAAGCCAACTGACCATAATAGAATATGTTTAAAGGTCTGTAGATACTTTGATGAGTTGTTGTCTAGAATCCCCGGCATTTTTCTAAATAAAGTTTTAATCCAATCGCATAAATGGTATAAAGTCGTATAGGATGAAAAATTATATTTATAGAGCTAATGTATCAAAAATGAACATAGGGCCCCTTGGTCAAAACGGAATATTTTAAAATGGATTTAATAATTTGATAACCTTTGTAAGATTTCGCACAATATCTTACCGACATTATAACGCATTCGGATAAATCGTATAGGAACCCTTTACGTATAATTTTCTTTGACAAAGCTCATATTAGAAAAAAAAGAACGAATTGTGGGCCAACAGCCCAAAACGTAATATTTGAAAAAGATTGTAAGGACTCAGAAAATTGTGCGGGATTGTAGACAACAACAAACCAATGTTTTATCTCAGTCACAAACATCGTGTAGGAGCGCACACAGGACATACATACAAACATACATACATACATACACACATACATACATACATACATACATACATACATACATACATACATACATACATACATACATACAAACATACATACATACATACAAACATACATACATACATACACACATACATACATACATACATACATACATACATACATACATACATACATTCATACATTCATACATACATACATACATACATACATACATACATACATACATACATACATACATACATACATACATACATACATACATACATACATACATACATACATACATACATACATACATACATACATACATACATACATACATACATACATACATACATACATACATACATACATACATACATACATACATACAGACATTCATTTTTATATAGAGATATTTAATTTATTGATTATTTCATTAGCTCATCGGTTAAATATGCAGATTTGTTTTTCCTTTTGAGATTATGTTGGATAAATTTAGAAGAAACAGAAATCAACCAGAAGATGGGGTTGAGATAATTATACACATTGCTTATGGTGAAAAGAAAAAAAAAAGGTTAACACATAGGCAAAACTATCTCACAACAAAGACGGAATAGAAAGAGAAGACACTTTTATGGAAAAATGATTTTAAAATACATAAACGATATTCTCTCGGATAACCATTGTTTCGGGTAAGCGAAGTTCATAAAATCAATGCTCTGCTGTAGAATTTTACCCCTTGACTAAATTGTGTTTTGACAACTATTATCATACAGAAAGTATAAGTTGTAATTTAATTTACTTTTTGTTAAAAATTATCAATCAAGGTAAAGTAATAACTTTCACATTTGTTAGGGTTGTTTAGATTTGTGTTAAAATAATAGAGTTGCAAATGTTTCGAAAAAATATGTTTTATTAAACGTTTTAATTCATCTAAACAGTTGTATGTACGTTTTAGAAAACTTTGAACTCATAGCAACGTATGAAAAGAAATTCATGGACGCTTTAGACTAAACGGCAGATAGCGTGAATGCTCTGATGAATGTTATCTCATTTGATGGGACATATTCACCTTTAATAGCTTTATAAGCATCAATGCAGAAATTGGGGATTAATATTGAACAAGCCATGCATAAACAAAGAACTAAAGATATTTTGATAGACTGCATTTAACTTTACACTTTTGGTTTTAGAAATTGAAATATTTCTAAGATTCCGCATTGCCTTTTTAATTCTTGCAATTGTTATAATGGTACAGCCAAGTATATTTATCATTGGTGCAGGTACGGCACATACAGGTAAAACATTAGTTTGATGGAAATCTAACAACCATAAAATTTGTTATCAAGGTATTCTTATCTAATAAGCATTCTAAACACTGTAACATTGTGTACATGATCAACCCCCCATTCCAAGTAATACCTTGTCCACAAATGACTGTACAAAAATCCCATAAATGCATAAACAAAGACTACAACAATTTAAATTCTTTATGAGCTATGATTCTTGACACGTTAAAGGGAAGACATACAGCCCCCATTAACTCGTTAGAAATAACGCTACAAGCCAAACACTAATATTCATAATGCAGGTACTCATATGTGTCACAATTGTTACATATTCGTAGTAAGGTTGTATCCCAATGTGAAGTCAAAACTAAGAATGTTCCTAATAAATCTATAGAAGGAGTCAGTGCATGAAAATGTTAGATCTGAGACCGAGAGAGCCAAGAGTACAATATTAGTTGAGTCATCCAGTCCGTGAAGACACAAAACAACACTATTTAAAATGGTGCAGACTAGTCCAATGAGACACGCAATCCAACTGATGATAAAGTTAAAAACAAAGTCAATTATCATTGCAATGTCATAAAAAATTGTCTTTGTTATAACTTAAAACAGCTTTGAATGTTTGTGTCGTAACTCCAAAGACGTACTTTAAACTTTTCTTGTTCAACTTGTCAGTGACAAACTTTATAGATGACTGAAAATAGAGGAAACTTCAATCTTAAAAATCGTATGAAATTAGGTTTATATATACTCTCTTAAAAATCTGTCGTAAAAGGACCCCCAAAAAACGACAATATATCGTGTACAAGCTTCCAGTAACTTACTGTTTTTACTTGGGAAAAGCGATAGAATAACGCTATCAGCCTATTGTAATTTAACATTAACATGCTGTTATTTTCAGATTATCGTTAACGGTAATATCGTTTTTTTTATCTTTTTTTTTTAATTATCTTAAAATGACCAGCGTAAATTTAATGATAATATAATGTCAATCCCAACTAGTCCTCAATACAGCTCTCAGTTTTGATATTATGTTATTAAATCCATGAAGTAGGTTTAAACAACAAAATACAGTGAAAATTTAAAATAAAATAAGAATCGGTCTCAAGCAAGCTACAAAATGTTTTCCCAATTGCAAATTGAAAAATGAAATTCAGCCTAAGTAAGTGATAGCAATCCAGAACTTGTAACATCTTAGGGGAATTTTTTGGCTCTCCAATACTGCCATCTCAACTTGTTTGTCCAATAAAGGCTACTGCCTTCTTAACATTTCTTTATAATACTGCTATCTCAACTTTGTCTGAACATGAAAATAAAGTTATAACACAACAGGCCACATTGCTATTCAGAGTCATGTTTATGTTTAAATAAAATAGTTTATTTATTAAAATTTCACAAGAGTAATAGCTTACAACCTTTTAAGGCAGTAGTTCTCAACCGTCCTAATGATGCCACCCTTAAAACAGTACGTTGTGCTGTGGTGACCCCCAATTTTAAAATGTTCAATGCTACTTCATAAATTTAAATACGTGTTTCCCGATGGACTTAAGCGATCCTTGTCAAAGGGTTGCAACCTACTGGTTGAGAACTGCTGTTCTAAGGCTTGCAGGCTCTGTGATCACTTTGAAGGGGTTGCTGTCAATACTTTGCTCATAAAACTACTAAACACCAACAACTTATACAACAAAAGAAAGTGATATAAATGGGCCCTGGGATTGGGAGTCAAAATGTTTGGGAACCGCTGTACTAGAGCATTAGCCAACCGAATATTCGACATTAAATGCTATTGCATTGGGAATATGATTAATGAATTCAAAAACGTGTTTCTTTAGTAAAAAAAAAACACACTATTTTTGTAATTTACAAACTTGAGCTGAATTGATAAATGGGAGTTACTTAACGAGCTTTATGTTAAAAAAATTTATTAGCCAAACCTTTGTTATAAATGCCAAATCCTCCAACTTTACATAGCAAGATCCCATATAAGTTGATGTGCCTTTATCATCACAACAGGAGCTGAAAATTTAGATATATATCTACATATATACCATTTTAAAGTTGAAAATTAAACAAACTAAGTAAAGATCAACTTAAATGGGCTATATAAGTTACAAGTTCATAAATTATGGAATATAAAATAATTAATAATAGGCTTCAATTTCTAACATATTTAGATCATTAGCGCGGCTCCCAAAATCTTCCAATACCAGTTTATGACAGTTTTGCAAATAATTATGTTTAGACCTCTACACAATTATTAGCAGTGAATCCTGTAAATAATGCATTACACAGGTAACAAAGCAAAATGGTTGCTATTTGAAGTCCTCAAGGGAAAAAAACGGCAGAGTCCATTTTTATTTTTTTTGAGTTATCACCCCTGACTAATAGCCAGTTAAAAATAGAAGGTGTCGAATTAAGTTTAAAGGAGAAAACAATGGCTAAGTCCATAAGAAAAAATAATTTGGAGGTTAAACAAAGAGTTTTTAAATATTGTGGTGTATAGTGAGTTAGTGCATATGTCACAAGCAGAGTGGTTTCGAGGTTCATTATATCCATTTTAGACTGTATACATAAAGACAATGTATATTGCAGTGTGGTCCATTGCCCACCTGACAACTTTAAAACTTCATGCAACTGTCTTCGCATACGAGCACTGCCCATATTAAATAAGAAAACATTCTTTCAATTTAAAAAAAAAATAATTAATTCGATCTATAAGGTTACAAACAATTGCTGTAGTATATACCAGGGGCTACAAGTCAAAAGAATATTGAGAAATACCTAAATTACAAGGTGATCTAAAAGCTAAAAACATTCGTCTATGTTATAAAAAGTATACCACCACCCCCTCTAAAATATTCTAAATTTCGTCACCTGTAAGGAATCACTAATATACTTAAGAAAAGTCACATTTCAAAATAAAAATACATTGTTCTTACCATTCAGAATAAGATTCCATTATTGCATTATAAACAATCTGGATAATAATCCAAATCAATTTGGCATCAAAACAGGAACTGAAAATTTAAAAAAAAATAAAACAGTTCACATTTAAAATATTAAGTAAAGCGAGCCAAGACTTTGTCAATATCAGGTACCAATTAATAAAATATGGCATATAATATGAAAAATCCAAGCCTAAATGATGTTAATTTTAACAACATATATAAATCAGTGGCCCTAAGCATTGAAAAAATCTTATGAAGAGCTAAAATTTAGACAATAGAATTATGATTTCTACATCTACACAATTTACAATAAAACTTAGGAAAACCCATAAATTATGCATACCGTTGAAATTGATGCACAATTTGTGCTTTTTTCAGGTTAACAAAACTTTAAATTTGTGAGTTATTGCATATGCCAGGATCAGTGCTATTTAAAAGGTCCATTATATCCAGGTTTCAATGTATACATAAAGTAAGACTATGTACCCCAGTCTTACCTAAATTCTTTGGTCCATGCCTAATCACCTTAAAAGGTTAAGTCACGTAAAAGGTGTTGAAACTTTTTAACACTACTTATTCAATATAAGAAAGCATTTGATTTTTGTATTTAAAAATTATTTATTTTTAGTTTGCAAAAGTTTTTTTTTTTGGGGTGGGGGTGATGGGGAGGTGTTAGTAAGAAGAGAAAACGCTATGAAGAAATACTGAAATTAAAATAGAAGGTGAACTCTGAATGTTAAAGACATTCCCTTATATTAGAGTAAGAATGACAAATGAGTGTGTAAAATATCATCAACATATAATAAATAATTTTTCAACAAAAATCCATGATACTTACCCTTTAGAATAAGATTCCATTATTGCATAATAAACAATCTTGATAAATAATCCACTTCACTTCATCATCAGAATAGGAACTGAAAATTTAAAATAACATAAGTTGACATGTAAAACAACCTAGGTTGTAAAACAACCCTAAATTAGTCAACTTCAGGTACCAGTTCATAAAATAGGGCATGTAAGTATAAGAATATGAAACTATCAGAGTCTAAATGATATCAATTTTAATTACATATAGATCAGTGGCCCAAAGAGTTGACAAAATCTTTTTAATAACTAGTAGTTACAAAATAGAATGATCTCTACATCTAAACGATTCACACTTAATAAGCCTATTAAAAACTCATGCTGAAAAAGTCATGCTGAAAAAATTTAAGTAAAATTTGTGCATATTGCAGGTAAGTCCTGGGTGAATTTTCTCAAATGTTAGGATCAGTGCTATTTAAAGGTACGTTATTTTGAAGTTGTACACTATAATGGGACTTACCCCATTAAAAAATCCACTTTTGCATTATAAACAATCTTGATAATTTCTTGTCGGCAGGATAGAGATATCTCTTCATTTCTTGAAATCAGGTGGTAGGGTGTCCCATGAGACTCAAGGGTAATGGTATTCATCAAGCTGTATTTTAGGAAACATTATATTTAAAAAAAAAAAAATTAAAACAAGCAAAAAGGGTCAAAAAATCCAATAAACAATTACTGTAGTCTGTAGCAGGGAGTACAGGACAAAACATTATCAAAAAGTTTAAAACACTCCTGTACATTACAGTAACAATACCACAACCACCCCCCGTCCTCAAATATTCTAATTGCCATCACATGTAGGGAATCATTAATGTGTCTGTGATATTTCCAAAATAAGTCATCTTTCAACGGAAAAAAACCCCATGGACTTAACCTTAATAAGATTCCACTATTGCATTATAAAAATCTTGATAAATAATCCATTTCCTTTCTCATCAGAACAGGAACTGAAATTTAAAAAAGAAAAAGTTGACATTTAAAAATCTAAGTAAAGCAACCCTAGAATTTCTCAATTTCAGGTAAATCAGTATCAGTAAACATTGACAAAAAGGTTTCAATAGCAAAAAAATTACTAAATAGAATTATAAGATCTATATCAACATGAATTACAATGAAACCTGTTATAACGCATACTGTTAAAACTCAAGTCAAATGTGTGCCTTTTGCAGGTTAAAAAATATTTCCATGTGTGCTTTATCACATATGCCAGGAACAGTGCTATTTAAAAATTAAATTTCAGAAAATTTCAAATTTCACTGTACACATCAAGTAAGACTATGTGCACCAGATTTACCTAAATGCTTTGGTCCATGTCCATCCTTAACATCTTAAAAGGTTATGTCACATAAAAGGTGTCTAAACTTTCTTGCACTACTCATTTTTTATGAGGAAGCATTAATTTTTATTTAAAGGTAACTTATTTTTAGTCTTAAAAGGGTTGGGTTTGGGGGAAATAGGCAAAATACTATGGAGAGCTACCGGCAGGTGATTTGAAAGTGACATCCATTTCTCTCTATTTGAGTAAAAATGCCATCACCCCCTCTGAAATATTCTAATTGCCAAAACATGTTGGGAATCCCTAACGTATCGTAATCTAAGTAATTTTTCAACACAAAAAAAACCATGGGATTTACTCTTTAGAATAAGTTTCACCCATTGCACTATAAACAATCTTCATGAATAATCCCTTTCAATTTGTCATCAGAACAGGAACTGAAAATACATTTTAAAAATGTGACATTTAAAACAAACTAAGTAAAGAAACCCTATAATCCATCAACATCAGTTACCAATTCATCAAATATGGCATATAATAAGATAGGAAGAAATCAGAAGCCTAAATGATGTTAATTTTACATAAATACCCGGTAGATCAGTGTCACTAAGCATTGGCAAAATCTTTTCAATGGCTAAAAGTTACAAAAAAAATTATATTTACAGATTCATGACTAACAATTAAACCTATTAATAAAACAAATTCAAGTAGATTTTGTGCTTTTTGCAGGTTAAAGTATCTTTACATAATTTTTATTGAATATGCCAGGATCCGTGCCAATTAAAAGTCTGTTATTTCCAGGTTGAAATGTATACTTTATACTAGGACTTACACAATTAAAAATCCAATATTGCATTATAAACAATCTTCATAAATTCTTGTTGACAAGATGGAGCTATCATTTCATTTCTCGATGCCAGGGGATAGGGTGTCCGATGAGACTCAAGGGATTTCTCCAAGATGTCTATTAAAACTGGAGAACTGTTGAATTGTAGAAATGAAATCATTAATATGAAAATAACAGGATGCCTCTAAATAATGCAAGTCACCAGAATAACCAGTAAATCCCCATTACTTATGTACAGTGTACCGGTATATGTGATAGAAGCCTTGTGATATATTACACATATTATAACCTCTAACAGTGGCGTAGCAAGGGTGTTTGGCGCCCGGGGACAAGATTTGCGCCCGGGGAAAAGATCCATTTTCAGCGCTCCTTTTTCTTTTTTTTAACTCTCAAACCCATTATTTTCATCAATAAAATAATATCAAAGCACATTTTGGCGCCCCTAACTAGCTGGCGCCAGGGGACATCTGTCCCCCCCTTCCCCCACCACGCTACGCCTCTGACCTCTAACCAAAATAAAACTTAGTAAGCTTATTTTAATTTTTATAAAGAACTTATTATTAACTTACACAGTCAGTAACACAGTCAGAAACAGGTGTAAAGTCTGATGTTAAAGCTAATTAAATTTTAAATGCATATTCATTATCGTGTGACAAAATCATTAGCTTACATTGATTTTATTGTTAAAATATTTGATGGAATATTCTTTAGCTGTCACTACACTATTTCTAGTGTTTCATTTAAGTGACTCAAAATGTTCATATGCTTACACAGTGCTGGTGTTCCAGAAAAAAACTATCCGAGTGCTCAACCTTGTATTTTGCTGGTAGGTTTAACCACAGTCAGTCTCTCCGCATTGTCGCCGTTACCTAAATTTTAAAAAAAAATCAAGATTGTTTTAAAAAATGTTATATATGCAAGGCATATTCCTAGGCTTAACACAATAAGCGTTTAATCAGATAAGAACACTAGGCCTAACTAACACTAATCTAAGTCTAAACTATATTACTAGAGATATGTAAAAAATTAAGTTATTAAATAAGTTACAGTTAAAGCATAATTTTAAGGCAGTGTCTACACGTCCGGCGACCGGACGCGTAGTGCTGGAGATACACGTCCGGCGGGTATGTCACGTGATCGCCGGACTTGTAGTGCGGGAGATACGCGTCCGGCGGGCATGTCATGTGACCGCCGGACGCGTAGTGGAAGATATTATTCCGGCGGCGTATATGTCATGTGACCGCCGGACAACTAGTAGGTGTTATATTATTCCGTCAGGTCATGTGACAAGTGGTCGCCGGCAAATAGTTGTGGTGCATAGCATTTGATATATTCAAATGTTGTGTAGTTGTGTACACATAGTCAGCCGATCCGTAGATAATAAATAAATACTGAAGATATTAATGTTTAGAGTGTTTGACTTTGAATATTAAACTGGTGGGCCTAGTAATATTACTAACTATTTGTACTATTACTAACCTTAGTCTTAGTAATATTAGTACTAAGTAACTTGTCTTTTTGATTCAGAGTCTTCAAAGAAAAAAGACTACTTTTAGTTAAACATATTGTAAAGCTATACATTGAAGCCTAAATTTAAACCAGTGTCAATAAAGTTGTATTTCAGGATTAGTATTGCCATTGCATGAGAAGTAGGCTAGGCTACCACTATAACTATAATGTCCCTATATTAAGATGGAGGGTCTATATCTTAGTGAACATAATCAATCATGTATCACTCTCAGCAATCTAGAATACATTACTGTTTTAGCCACACATCCCCCCCTCCACTTTCTTTATATACACAATATCTTTTTTCCTATTATTTGTCAAGATACACAGTAAAAATTAACAATAGTTAATGTATATATCGGACCTATATTATGATGCAGGATCTATTTCTTAATGAACGTAACTATTTATGACCCTTGCTATATTTGTTATTTACTTATTATTATTAGCAGTCATATTTATAAACAGCAATTCTCACTCACTCTCATTGCCTGCTTCTAGAAACATTCCCTCCCCCCCCCCTTTGATTTAGTAAATTACCAAGTATATTTTTCTATTATTTGTTTTGAATCATAATGAAATTTACTAAAATTAATACCCAGCACATTAACACATTATTTTTTGTGCTGATTTCTGTTGAGTACTAATAACTTGAACTATATTGTTCACCAAATATGTCATTTTAAACCAAATTATTATTTAAAGCTTTATTTAATCAGCTTCAATTGTCAGCATCAGAATTGCATAAAAACAGTAAGCTCGTGGATATCATACCACATTTGTTGCTTTTAATAAGTAAACTAAGTGCAATAAAAAAATAAACTATGGTTCTAAAGATCCCCTTCCCCCTTGAATTTGAATACAAACAATACATAGAACAAAATCAAACATTTCAGGACTATTAAAGTGAATGTAATATTTAATAAATTGTTTAAATCATAGAAGTTACTAGTGGCAGGACATATGTTAAACGTAAGCAACACATACGATTATAAGATGGAAACATAAAAATTAATCAAAATTAATAAAATAATGGCAAGAGTAAAGAATTAGACTTGCATTGCAATCAATTATATAGTATAAACCTTAGGATTAAATATGCATAGGTATCTATAAAATAAAATCAGAATTGTTCCAAAACAATTATAAAATTTGTCAAAGGTTTTAATTCACATTGTCGAAATTTAACCATTTGTAATGTATAAAGCAATATGGTAAAACATTATG
Source organism: Lymnaea stagnalis (assembly GCA_964033795.1). Taxonomy (NCBI): domain Eukaryota; kingdom Metazoa; phylum Mollusca; class Gastropoda; family Lymnaeidae; genus Lymnaea; species Lymnaea stagnalis. Next base: position 62,775 of record CAXITT010001183.1, on the reverse strand, counting down.
TCACATATCAAACATTGATGAACATTAAATTGAAGTTTAAACTGTTACAGTATGATAATAAATGAAAAAAATACAATATGCTTACAGTCAAACATGGTATTGCATATAAAACATACAAAATAAAATTAGAAATACGTTAAGCGACCACATTTATTCATTTTTCAAGCATCCTTTGCAAAACCATGTTTTGCTCTTAGGCTCTGTCTTCAACCCCACACACTTCCTGTCGTACCAATTCAAACAGTGGTCACAGGAAATTACAAATGAACCACTAATTTCATTATCACAAGCTTGACATAGCCAGAGGTTCCTCTTCTTGATAAATTCAAGCTTATTGTTCAAATATGACCAAGAATCTGAAGAAAAATATCTCCTGACTCTTGATATTTCAACTGGCTCCTCTGTAACCTTGGTTGGAATCCTCAGCCATGGGATTATGTCAGCGATTTCAATGAGCTGCTCTCCACTGAGGACTGCCGGGAGCACATCTGGCTTTATTAACCACTTGAGCATCACGAGAAAGAGAAAAAAACAATATGTTCAGAGATAAGACTCAATTTGGTATTTTGGATAGATACAAAATTATATGCTTTCAAACTAGTAGGTAGACTATGCCTAAAAGTTCATAACTTACTTTTTTCTTTATCCGCGGGGGGCATCTTTGAAAATGGCAACAACTTAGGGGTTGCAAGTTTCCTTTTCTTTGCCAAACCGATGACTGTTGTTTCGGCACCCTTTGGTCTACCGCGCCTGGGTATGCGTGGAGGCATCTGGATCATGTTTAGATCTGGAGGTTTGAAATAAACAAATAAACAACAAGACATATATAAACTCACAAGTAATTTGACATACATTTCAACTATAATGTATTCTAAAGCTAGCAACAATACCAACCTATGCTTGACTCCTCGGTAGACACAGGTACATCGTTGTGGACCAACGTAGCAGTGCTGCTGTTCGCTTCTGGTGGAGGTCGTGTCAGTGGATGCACACCTGTTCTCGACTCAACAAAAAATGGGTGACAATCAGGATCATCATTATCAACCTCATCTCTATCAGCCAGCAACTCAACTATGTCTATTGGTTGCATATGTGTACTCAACAGTTGTGATTTTAGAGAGTCCTCAAATTGTACCAGCATGGACAATAGGAGTTCAAATTGTAAACCTGTTGCCTCACTCACTAATGCAGCAATTCATTGAGCTACGATAAACGCTTTCCTGTACTTGGCTTGCTGTGACAATGGCTGTCTTAGGTCACGCTGAACCGGTACCACACCAATAGAAGTTGAAGCCCCTAGCTCAGCGGGCTCTTCCAAATTCAGGTTCTGCATGAAATAGCTCATCTTCCACCGATTTAAAATGAGAGCCTCATCAAACAACTTTACTCCAAGGTTCATTCTGAAGCGGAAGATGTGCTTGCAGGGAAGACCCATTGACGAGGTAAAACCACAGCTGCAGGCATCACTGGAGGTTTCATGTGAAATTGAGGAACACTTTTCAGCTTCTGCCATTTGTCTACTTATATGTTTCATTGCAATGGTGTAACGATGGCTGAACAGTCCTGTTGGTCACTTGACATCAAATGAGCTGATGTTTTGTGTAGGATGCGCATGGCACGATGTCTGCGCTCAGTCTCAAGAACTCTGAGAATTACCATCAAATCCGCGAAGAATGTTACCATTCCAGAATGCTTCGATATTACACTCTTTAATATTTGGTTAATGCATTCCACACGGTTTGTGGTACTGTTAAGGAGAAGGAGATTTAAGCTTTGTCGCTTTAAACCTTCCACCCACTGCAGCCTTATACCGTGCCTATTCACATTGAAATACTCCATAACCGTATTCAGTTAAAGTGCCTCAAGAGTTTTGTAATGCTTGTTGTAATCAAACTCGTTTGCTGAGTAAACGAGCTTTTCTAGCAATTCCAAAACAACAAGTCTCTGCTCCGTCTTTATCCCCAATTTTTCAGAAGTTACCTCTCTGCGAAAGGTCCTAAGTGTGTGGAACAGACAAATTTGGAGTGAGGCGTTTGGAATTTTTTCACTCATGACGTCTCTCTCCACCATATCCTTGTCTTCCATTACCACCTCAACCCGACTAATCTCATTGTGTCGTGTAAAAATGTCTGCCAAGGCACCAATAGTCTCCCTTTCCTCATTGGCCACAATCCAAAGTGCAACCACCACACTTTCCCCATTCCCATCCACACACATTAATACATAGAGAGGCATTCTCAAATTGTTGAACTTGTAGGTTGCATCCAGGAGGAGTACCTCAGGATAGCAAGAAAATACTTTGACCATCTCTCTTTGCTGGATATAGTGCCCGAAGTTGGTTATCTTCACCAACAACAACCTCTGTTATTGAACCCTCCTCCTTCCTCATCTCGTTCAACAGGGTAATCAGATCATTCCCGTGATTGAGGCAAGATTGATTTGCATTCTGGATATCTTTCATCGTTATAACTTTGCCGGTTGACTCAATCATGTGTTGCTAAATCACTTTTTTGTTTGCCTTTACAGCTAGCATCTGGGCAACAGCATCCTTTTCCTCTTCATCCATTTGTCGCTGATGTCGAAGGTGCATGAATGATTCCTGCAACAAAACATTTTTTTTTCATGTTATAAATAATAATTTGTATAATAATATTTGTTGAGATCAGGCAAAGTAAGTGCGGTAAATTCAGAGAAAGCGGCCCGCGTTTATTTCCATGCGCGCACTTTGGCGTATTAAATCGATCCCTATGCCTAACCCGAACCCTAAATCGATCCCTATGCCTAACCCGAACCCTAAATCGAGCCCTATGCCTAACCCCTAACCCTAAATCAATCACTATGCCTAACCCGAACCCTAAATCGAGCCCTATGTCTAACCCGAACACTAAATCGATCCCTATGCCTAACCCGAACACTAAATCGATCCCTATGCCTAACCCGAACCCTAAATCGATCCCTATGCCTAACCCGAACCCTAAATCGATCCCTATGCCTAACCCGAACCCTAAATCGATCCCTATGCCTAACCCGAACCCTAAATCGATCCCTATGCCTAACCCGAACCCTAAATCGATCCCTATGCCTAACCCGAACACTAAATCGATCCCTATGCCTAACCCGAATCCTAAATCGATCCCCATGCCTAACCCGAATCCTAAATCGATCCCTATGCCTAACCCGAACCCTAAATCGATCCCTATGCCTAACCCGAACACTAAATCGATCCCTATGCCTAACCCGAACCCTAAATCGATCCCTATGCCTAACCCGAACACTAAATCGATCCCTATGCCTAACCCGAACCCTAAATCGATCCCTATGCCTAACCCGAACCCTAAATCGATCCCTATGCCTAACCCGAACCCTAAATCGATCCCTATGCCTAACCCGAACACTAAATCGATCCCTATGCCTAACCCGAATCCTAAATCGATCCCCATGCCTAACCCGAATCCTAAATCGATCCCTATGCCTAACCCGAACCCTAAATCGATCCCTATGCCTAACCCGAACACTAAATCGATCCCTATGCCTAACCCGAACCCTAAATCGATCCCTATGCCTAACCCGAACACTAAATCGATCCCTATGCCTAACCCGAACACTAAATCGATCCCTATGCCTAACCCGAACACTAAATCGATCCCTATGCCTAACCCGAACACTAAATCGATCCCTATGCCTAACCCGAACACTAAATCGATCCCTATGCCTAACCCGAACACTAAATCGATCCCTATGCCTAACCCGAACACTAAATCGATCCCTATGCCTAACCCGAACACTAAATCGATCCCTATGCCTAACCCGAACACTAAATCGATCCCTATGCCTAACCCGAACACTAAATCGATCCCTATGCCTAACCCGAACACTAAATCGATCCCTATGCCTAACCCGAACACTAAATCGATCCCTATGCCTAACCCGAACACTAAATCGATCCCTATGCCTAACCCGAACACTAAATCGATCCCTATGCCTAACCCGAACACTAAATCGATCCCTATGCCTAACCCGAACACTAAATCGATCCCTATGCCTAACCCGAACACTAAATCGATCCCTATGCCTAACCCGAACACTAAATCGATCCCTATGCCTAACCCGAACACTAAATCGATCCCTATGCCTAACCCGAACACTAAATCGATCCCTATGCCTAACCCGAACACTAAATCGATCCCTATGCCTAACCCGAACACTAAATCGATCCCTATGCCTAACCCGAACACTAAATCGATCCCTATGCCTAACCCGAACACTAAATCGATCCCTATGCCTAACCCGAACACTAAATCGATCCCTATGCCTAACCCGAACACTAAATCGATCCCTATGCCTAACCCGAACACTAAATCGATCCCTATGCCTAACCCGAACACTAAATCGATCCCTATGCCTAACCCGAACACTAAATCGATCCCTATGCCTAACCCGAACACTAAATCGATCCCTATGCCTAACCCGAACACTAAATCGATCCCTATGCCTAACCCGAACACTAAATTGATCCCTATGCCTAACCCGAACACTAAATTGATCCCGATTTTATTATTGTTAAAATTACAATAACCGGTATTTACCTTAGTAACACAATGAGAGTGATCATCATTCAAATGAACAATGTGAAGTTCCTGCCCATCCTCACTAAGTCGAAACTTAATACAAGCTTTGCAGTCCATCCTGAATGTACTGATAAATCAAATGAACATGTTTTATGCCCTAATATAAACAACTTTTAAAAATTTATTATACCTACCTTATTAAATTATTAACATTACTAGACCTAATTTAATTATTAAATATATTACTATACCTAATTTAATTGTTAAAAATTACTATACCTTTGCTTTACTCTGGTGACAGCATTAGATTTAAACTTTTTTCCACCATGAATACAATGGAAATCGATTTCCCCATATTTTAAACACTCCGGAATTTCAAGACAAGCTTTGGACCGAAAATGTTTTTTGAAGCCAGCAATGGTGCGCGAATTTCTTTTGTAGAACTGAACATATTTCTTTTTCATGTATATGTCCAGACTATCTTGAATTTCTTGAAATGAAGAAAACTCGTCTCCTACATGCATCTCAGACGCCATTTTCTGATCGACTGTACTGTTCGTGGTCACGTGACAAGAATGACGGAAATTTCGCGCCGCTTTGTTACGGCGGTCATGTGACTTGGAATTATTCCGGTCGCCGGACTTGTAGTGCGGGAGATACGCGTCCGCGCGCCGGACATGTAGTGATGGCGATATACGTCCGGCGGCTATGATCACGTGACATACCCGCCGGACGTGTATCTCCAGCACTACGCGTCCGGTCGCCGGACGCGTAGACACTTCGTAATTTTAATATATTATTTTAACATAATCAACATTCAAGCTTATAGTTATAGCCTAATAATATCGCATAAGCCTACTTATTTTTTATTAACGTTGCATTTGTATACAATATGCTTAGGCATATAATTTGAAATAAACTAAAATTAGACCTAACGATTCTATTGTCTTGACTAATATTTTGCTATGTGGCATACTGTTAAGACAACCGCTATTTAAAAATTTAATTATTATTAAGCCTAAGCAGCTTAGACTATATAGCTTTTGTCTAATGTTTGTAGATTAGTGTTCGGCAGGCCTAGTGTTCCAAAATGATTAAATTAGTACAAAGGCATATTTAAATTAAGCCATTTTAGGCATAAATGTTTTCGATCGAAATATTTGAATTTGGGTACCAGTACTGATAAACTCGATTCAAATTTAAATAAAATCATACTTTAAAACTAAGCTTACTATTAATACAATGATACTATTACCTGTTTCAATTTACTACTGCAATGAAATTTTCTCAGAACGGAGAAAAGATGGAAGCAAAACGTGGACTGACAATTTCAAACATTAGACGGAGAGATCCGATATCGTGACAAAGCCATTAGTATTCGGGGTGATTTGCAATGTCTTGACCGGATGTAATGTTACAATTCGAATTTTGACAGGAACGAAATAAAGTTTTACAAATTATTAATTACTTGTATCAGCAAAACGTTATTTATTTTCTAGTAAATATTTCTTTTAGATTTTAAAAATTAATTTTTAAAAATCGTAGAAATAGTGTGCTTAACTACGACAAATTTATTAATGAACGAAATAGTCAATTTGCTCAACTTTTTAAAGGTTTTGGTTGTTACAGCATATTACTGTAAATGAAAAGTTATTACTGTTTTTTTTTTTTAAATAACAATATGAAATGATCTTTTACAGTTACAGCAATATATAGTATTTTTACAGTAAATATATGTAAAATTACATGGGATTTTTAACAGTGTACCTTAAAACCCATCTGTTTAGGTCCGCCTATGACCTGTGACTGTGATGCATCCTCCTTGCCCTGCCTCACTTTCTGTCTCGGGTTGATCCTGTAGTATAGGCCAAAACGTGCCAAAGTGTACTCGTTTTATAGCCATTTTAATTGTTTCTATAGTATAGTAGTTACTATCCTAATGTCTCATTTTTATTTTACTTAGTTTACATGTTTTTAATAATTGTAAAGCGCTTAGAGCTTTAAGGTAAGCGCTATATAAAAATACCTAAAAATAATAATAACTGTTCTTTTTGTTGGAAGGGTTTCTTTTCGCGTATCTTCTGCCTTTTTACACCTTCACACGCTGCGGTTCGCCAGATGGAACTTTGTTCAGCAATGTGCTCCCATTCGTTGTTTTCAATTTTGGCTTCCTTCATGCTCGTTTTGTAAACATCCATAAATCTCAGGCGTGTCCATCCAATAAGTCTTGTACCTTATGCCCACTCTCCATACATCAGAATCTTTGGTATACGACCTTCCTCCATTTTTCTTGCATGGCCTAACAAGCGAAGACGCCTCTTGCAAAGAAAGGAGAATATGCTCAACATGTGTGCACGTTCCAAGACCTCAGTGTTAGGCAACTTGTCCTGCAAACGAATGCGTAAAATTCATCGCTGACATATTTGATGGAAGCTGTTGACTTTTTGCTCCTGATTGGTATACGTGGTCCACATTTCACTACCATATAGGAGCGTACGAAGCACACACGCTTGATAGACACTTAATTTTTTCTTATCAGTTAGATTGAGATTATTCTACACTCGCTTATTTAGTTTAGCCATAGTTTCTGCTACTTTTGCGATCCTGATATTTATCTCTTCATCAACGGACAGAGACCTAGAAATATTGGATCCAAGATATGTGAAATCCTAAAAAAAAACGAAATATTATGACCATATATGGATATGATTTAAGGGAGACGGTGCTTCTTGCATCATTACATGCCTTTTATGAAGACTAATCGAAAGTCCACACTCTTTACAACTGTGTGATAGACGATTATCCAGCCCTTGCAGACCTTCTTTTGTGTGAGATGTTAAGGCGGCATCGTCAGCGAATAACAGTTCATGAATCAGCATCTTTTTTAAATTTGGTCTTTGCACGATGGCGGCCATATTGATCAGCCTATCATTAGCCTATAGACAAACACTCCACCTTCACATTCCCTGAAGTCGCATTGAAGAAGCATCGAGAAGAAAATGTAGAAGACCGTTAGTGCCAGTACACAACATGGTTTTACCCCGCTGCTGACTGGGCATGAATATCCAAACTATAACCACTATGAGTTTATTGATGCTTTGTATGGATAGTGTTATCAACAGACTTGATCTACATTGGGGTTGGTGGTAATGTAAGTGTTGTAACTAAGCAAGAATTACAATAAGGCTATTGATGCTTGGTATAGTGAAATCACTAAACTAGATCTACAATGTGGGCATTGATGCTTTGTCTGGATAATGTTTTCACAAAACAATCACCACAATGCCTTCCTTTGATTCTTCACTGTGAGAGATGCTGGGTCATTACTTGGGATCTGCAACTAATAGGGCTGCAATGTGCGTCATATATTTAAAGGGTGTAATACAATTAATTCAGATCATATATTTAACTGGCATAGTTGTGATATTTCTAAATTAAATTAAATAATATCAACTTTGAAAGAAGGTGAACATAAGCGAACATTTGCAACAGACCACCAAAAGTCATGTGACGGCCTTTCGTAAATTAACTACTGCCTTGTCTTATATGCTAAGTGTACCAAATTTAACCATTGCCGTATTTTTGGAAAAATCAAATCCTAAAGAAGGATTATTTACGTCAGCCATTCTGATGTCAGTAGGGACATCTCAGGCGGGACAAGCTAGCACAAAAATAATAATTGTAACGTTTAAAAATGTCGTAGGGATTTCCAAAGTTGTTTGGGTCTTTACAAGTAGACTTGTCTTAGAAGTTAGATAAGAGATGAGTAAGTGGCATTTTGTAATTGACAACATGTGCGATATTTAAGTCAGTGGATCTCAAATGAGATCACTTAGACACATTCTGTAGCTCACCCCTGTCCATGAACTGCTGGTGCATTTTTGTTCGATGATTTTTTAGTTACATATGTTAAGTTTTTACCACACATAAACTATGTGAATAGTAATGTTAAGTTATCATCACCTCGACACTCTGTGTTAAGTAATCAACACATGAACAAACAACTTTAAGGTATAACGAGTTGTAACTAATGTTTAGGATTTAAATGTCAAATATTGACAGGTAATTTTTGTAAATATGTAAAGTTTTAAGATGATGTCTAAATATGTGTAAGGGAAGTGGGGTTTATTTTTTTGTATGGGACTGAGGTGTATTTCTATATAAGAGTTGATGCCTATGCTGTTTAGAAGTATGATTTTTATATTTGTTGGGGAGGATACTTTAATTGTTTTTTGGGATATGGTGTATATGGTTGTGGGGGAGAATGGGAAATATACCCGATTGACGTTCTTTTTTTTTGACTGATACATTTTTAAAAGAAACATAATAAAGAAAAATAAAGTACGGTGCTGGGTGGCCGAGTGGTCTAAACCAAGCAAATCTCTATTGGTTTGTTTGGAGTTCAATTTTGGGTGGCCGAGTTGTCTAAGCAAGCAAATCTCTATTGGTTTGTTTGGTGTTCAATTTTGGGTGGCCGAGTTGTCTAAGCAAGCAAATCTCTATTGGTTTGCTTGGAGATCAATTTTGGGTGGCCGAGTTGTCTAAGCAAGCAAATCTCTATTGGTTTGTTTGGAGTTCAATTTTGGGTGGCCGAGTTGTCTAAGCAAGCAAATCTCTATTGGTTTGTTTGGAGTTCTATTTTGGGTGGCCGAGTTGTCTAAGCAAGCAAATCTCTATTGGTTTGTTTGGAGTTCAATTTTGGGTGGCCGAGTTGTCTAAGCAAGCAAATCTCTATTGGTTATTTTGGAGTTCAATTTTGGGTGGCCGAGTTGTCTAACCAAGCAAATCTCTATTGGTTTGTTTGGAGTTTAATTTTGGCTGGCCAAGTTGTCTAACCAAGCAAATCTCTATTTGTTTGCTTGGAGTTCAATTGTGGGTGGCCGAGTTGTCTAAACCAAGCAAATCTCTATTGGTTTGTTTGGAGTTCAATTTTGGGTGGCCGAGTTGTCTAAGCAAGCAAATCTCTATTGGTTTGTTTGGAGTTCAATTTTGGGTGGCCGAGTTGTCTAAGCAAGCAAATCTCTATTGGTTTGTTTGGAGTTCAATTTTGGGTGGCCGAGTTGTCTAAGCAAGCAAATCTCTATTGGTTTGTTTGGAGTTCAATTTTGGGTGGCCGAGTTGTCTAAGCAAGCAAATCTCTATTGGTTTGTTTGGTGTTCAATTTTGGGTGGCCGAGTTGTCTAAGCAAGCAAATCTCCATTGGTTTGTTTGGAGTTCAATTTTGGATGGCTGAGTTGTCTAAGCAAGCAAATCTCTATTGGTTTGTTTGGAGTTCAATTTTGGGTGGCCGAGTTGTCTAAGCAAGCAAATCTCTATTGGTTTGTTTGGTGTTCAATTTTGGGTGGCCGAGTTGGCTAAGCAAGCAAATCTCTATTGGTTTGTTTGGAGTTTAATTTTGGGTGGCCGAGTTGTCTAACCAAGCAAATCTCTATTTTATTTGCTTGGAGTTCAATTTTGGGTGGCCGAGTTGTCTAAACCAAGCAAATCTCTATTGGTTTGTTTGGAGTTCAATTTTGGGTGGCCGAGTTGTCTAAGCAAGCAAATCTCTATTGGTTTGTTTGGTGTTCAATTTTGGGTGGCCGAGTTGTCTAAACCAAGCAAATCTCTATTGGTTTGTTTGGAGTTCAATTTTGGGTGGCCGAGTTGTCTAAGCAAGCAAATCTCTATTGGTTTGTTTGGAGTTCAATTTTGGGTGGCCGAGTTGTCTAAGCAAGCAAATCTCTATTGGTTTGTTTGGAGTTCAATTTTGGGTGGCCGAGTTGTCTAAGCAAGCAAATCTCTATTGGTTTGTTTGGAGTTCAATTTTGGGTGGCCGAGTTGTCTAAGCAAGCAAATCTCTATTGGTTTGTTTGGAGTTCAATTTTGGGTGGCCGAGTTGTCTAAGCAAGCAAATCTCTATTGGTTTGTTTGGAGTTCAATTTTGGGTGGCCGAGTTGTCTAACCAAGCAAATCTCTATTGGTTTGTTTGGAGTTCAATTTTGGGTGGCCGAGTTGTCTAAGCAAGAAAATCTCTATTTTTTTTTTTTTTGAGTTCAATTTTAGCCAAAGCGCCGCCAAGTAAAACATAACCAGCACCCCGGGAAGATAGGACTCGTTAACCTTGGATGGAAACTCATCTAAGAGAAGGAAACTCGGAATTCAAACCCGAAGATGTCGTTGCGTAAGGGATAACATTGATACAACAAAAACATTCTGACAACTCTTTGACGCCACTGGTACCAAACTGTATCATCCAAATGATAATCTCTTGTGTCATCCAGCCGTGTGGTGAGAGATCATTTCCTGTTGAGAAGAAGCTAATAATCCTTGAAAATAATATCGTCGGGATTTCGTCCTCCGAAGCCCACACAATCGTAACAAATTAGTTATAGTGCCAAGAAGGCAAATTATATTTTTTGAGAACAAATGACTTCTTAACAATGTATGAGACTTTAGGTGTGATTTAGCTAATTGGTCGACTTGTTGAAGAGATATGTTTGTATGAACTTTATTAGAAGGAATTTTTCAAAACTTTATGTATCTACAAGTACAGATTCGTATTTTTTGTGTAGCTGGCCAGGTGACCAAATGCTTAAATTTCACGTCAAGTACTTAAATACACTACAGCAACTGTTCCAGCCAGAACAAAACAAGCATAATAACACACTTTTTTGTTCATAAAGCTTTATTGGAATGAACCAGTATTAGAAGATTCACAATGAGTTGAACATTTAAACATTGACAAGAACATTTTACCTGCCAGTTTGTGGTTTTTCTTTTTTTCTTAGTAATTTTGTTCTTTGTTTGTGTAATACAAACTGTACATGCTCCGTTATTTTGATTCATCATTGACTTGAAACTTTTAATCGTAGCAGTTATTGGTAAAGTCGCAATCCTCGACGTCTTTGTAAAAGTACATATTTTTTGGACACAGCCTGCTCAAGAGATTAACATAATTATTCTTTGTATAATTGGAAATCATATTTTTTCACAAAGCGTCATACATGAAGGACTGCGTTCAAATCGTGTGAAGAAAATAGAAAATAGTAAATAAAGTATTTGGAGTTGATGTCTTTTGATTCCAGCTTTCACATATATTGATCTACCAATGCCTTTCATAAAACAGCTAATCAAACGGGCCGTGCAGTATTCCAGTATTTCTAAATGCTTGGAGTGGTTACATAAAGTACCCGTTAGTTTTCCTTATCCAACATATGTTTCAAGGATTTCTTTCAGCTACATCTCCGAGGGGGGCCCTGCCCCCTTGGGGGAAACCAAGTGCTTCCCCGGAGCAAAACTAATTCAAGCAAAAAATCAACCAGCACTGGTTGCATTGTTTCCCCCCCCCCCCTTGGAAAGTTCTGAAGTGCCCCCCCCCTCCCAAGGGTTGAAATTTCTGAAATAATCCCTGTCTAGGTCGCATGTGATTGCTGTAAGAAAATTTAAAAAACAAAAAAAAATCCGTGCCGTCAATACTGATGCTTTGCAGCTGAGATAACACAACTGTCTCGGAGAACTCCGTGTCATAGAGAGATTGTTTTATGGCTTATGCCGTCAGTTACACTATCATGTCCTCTGAATTACAACATCTATTTGTATTTGTATCAGTTTGACTTTGAAATAAATATATGTGATTTTTTTTTAAATGCATGTATATATATATATTTATGTATATCAATCACGTTATCTTTAAATTATGAATATTAACCTTGGAAAGCGTTTGATAAACATAAGTAAATATTGTTTGTTTTAAATCTTCTCTTTGTAAAGGATTGTAGTATGTAGTGCTTGTTTGTAGTACATAGTGATTGGTTATCCAATGTACTGCACTCTAAAGAAATACAAATTCTTTTTTTCGTCTGTAACTTGGAGTGAAGGTTATGAGAAATGTCATGAACAACTGACGAGAAAAACTACTTAAAACAAAATAAGTCGTCAAATCAATGTTTACACGAGGAAGGGTTTTCCGTTATAGCACTTGATGTAGCCGCCATTGAGGCATTGATTGGTGTCGCAGTGGTGGTACTTGCCGTCACCTCTTTTGCAGCAGAAGTCCTCGACACAGGAAGCTGAACGCTTTGGTATGTCCAGGTCAGGTTGTGCTGTAACGAATGAATAGTAGGAGTGACGATTGCTGTCGTTATGGTGACAAGTCCAAAAGAAGTGTCACAATATCGCGATCCTGACATTGAACGTACTATCAAACTGCGCAAATCTCATGTCCAAAATGTACACGCTAGTCATCTCTGACACCAGAGATTTGTAAACATTTTTTCGTAGGTCTCGGGAGGGGGAGTTGGGGGGTATTGTTTGAGATGAAGATTTGAGTATCACCTAAATGTTTAGTCTTATACAAATATATACTTCAAACATCTAGCCAACATATTTTGATTTTACAATGATATAATCAGATTACTATAATTGATACTTATTTTTAAAAAAAATAATCGATGAAAATTAACAACATTTAAATTTCAGTGTCAAACAATTTTTCCAGATGAGAAAGTGATATAATTTTTTTTTTTTTTTCATTTCTTAAACTATTACATTTTGTTGAGGCCCAAGATTAGTATTACCTTGAATATTTGTGACAAATACTTATCATATACAGCTGCTTTGTACTCTTCATATATGGCTGCTCTGTACTCATCATATAAGTAAGCTCTGTGCTTATCACATAAGGCTGTTCTGTACTCATCATATAAGGTTGCTTTATACAACTCTGATACAGTTCGGATTTTGCAAGATTGTTTTTGGATAGTGGTTGTGTTTTAGACATTTACTGTGTTTTAGACATGGAGCGTGTTTTAGACAGTGATTGTGTTTTAGACAGTGACTGTGTTTTAAACATTGACTGTGTTTTAGACATTGAATTTGTTTTAGACAGTGACTTTCTTTTAGACAGTGACTTTGTTTTAGAGAGTGACTGTGTTTTAGACAGTGACTGTGTTTTAGACAGTGACTGTGTTTTAGACAGTGACTGTGTTTTAGACAGTGACTTTGTTTTATACAGTGTCTTTGTTTTAGACGTTGATTATGTTTTAGACAGTGACTGTGTTTTAGACAGTGAGTGTGTTTTAGACAGTGACTTTGTTTTGGACAGTGACTGTGTTTTAGACACTGACTGTGTTTTATACGTTGATTATGTTTTAGACAGTGACTTTGTTTTAGACGTTGATTATGTTTTAGACAGTGACTTTGTTTTAGACAGTGAGTGTGTTTTAGACAGTGACTTTGTTTTAGACAGTGACTTTGTTTTAGACAGTGACTTTGTTTTAGACAGTGACCTTGTTTTAGACAGTGACTTTATTTTAGACAGTGACTTTGTTTTAGACACTGACTGTGTTTTAGACAGTGACTGTGTTTTAGACAGTGACTTTGTTTTAGACAATGACTTTGTTTTAGACAGTGACTTTGTTTTAGACAGTGACTTTGTTTTAGACAGTGACTGTGTTTTAGACAGTGACTTTGTTTTAGACGGTGACTTTGTTTTAGACAGTGACTTTGTTTTAGACAGTGACTTTGTTTTAGACAGTGACTTTGTTTTAGAAAGTGACTTTGTTTTAGACAGTGACTTTGTTTTAGACAGTGAGTTTGTTTTATACAGTGACTTTGTTTTAGACAGTAAATGTGTTTTAGACAGTGACTGTGTTTTAGACAGTGACTTTGTTTTAGACAGTGACTGTGTTTTAGACAGTGACTGTGTTTTAGACAGTGACTGTGTTTTAGACAGTGACTTTGTTTTAGACAGTGTCTTTGTTTTAGACGTTGATTATGTTTTAGACAGTGACTGTGTTTTAGACAGTGACCTTGTTTTAGAGAGTGACTGCGTTTTAGACAGTGACTGTGTTTTAGACAATGACTGTGTTTTAGACAGTGACTGAGTTTTAGACAGTGACTTTTTAAACATTGACTGTGTTTAAGACAGTAACTGTGTTTTAAAAATTGACTGTGTTTTAGACAGTGATTGTGTTTTACTCATTGAATGTGTTTGAACTTCCACATACGACCTTATTAATTGCGTTAAAATAATGTCTTTGTATGCAACATAATTGAGAGTACATTTCCTTCAACCGATGACCTGTTCGTACAACAAATGAAAGAGGTCGTTTTTCTTACCCGACGCCGTCAAGATCAGGACCAGTGTAGCCAGGAAGAGAGTGTAAAGTGTCATTTTAACGATTTCTGGTGAAAATCATAAAATTAAAAATACTTTGAGTTGGTAGTTCAGTTTTTAATATGTAGTTATATAATTTTAAAATATAATATTGTGATATCGTTTAACATTATGTCTTAACAAATACTTATTAACATTTTTTTTTTTAAATGTGTGTTTTAAATCTTGAAATTTTAAGTATTTTTACAACAATCTAATATCAAATACATAATCCACACTGTGTTCTGAAGTCTTTATCAGACAATTTTAAACCTTAAATAAAGCTAATTCAAACATAGAGTCGTTTACAAATGTTAATGTTCTTCTGGGTACACTTGTTTAAAATCGTTATGTTGTCGAAAGAATCTAAGATCACTTTAGTGTATTACAAACTGTTTCAGACAGGACAAACATTTTATTTATGTCCGCATGTTTTTATCTGTGTGTTTTTATGTTTGGTTTGTTTGGAGTTGTTCTTGTTTGAAAGATAAAAATAAATCTAGATGACTAGCTTGGAACCACGTGAGCCATGGCTTCAAATAAAGAGACACGTCAGATTAAAGAAACACAAAAATTAATAGGTTGATGTTGGCACCCCTCACCCGATTTGCGTATCTGAGGTCAGTGTCCCCAGGGTGGGCCAAAAGTGTAGCCTCTCCCTCCCCAGAAAGACTGCAGTTCACCGAAATGTTACCTCTTAATATATATATATATATATATATATATATATATATATATATATATAATATATATATATATTTCGCCAGAACGGTCAAAATAGACGGGTCACTCACCACGCAGGACATACATAGATACGCCAGAGTGTGTATATATATATATATATATATATATATATATATATATATATATATATATATATAATATATATATATAATTCGCCAGCAAGGTCAAACTAGACGGGTCAATCACCACGCAGGACATTCATAGATACGCCAGAGTTTGGTTCAATATTGAGTTAACTAGCGCGTACAATATATATCCAGATAACTATGCTAAATGATATATATATATATATATTTTAATAACGCATTTGTGTTTGGTGCGTACTATTTTCTTTTCGGAAATGAATTCGTCTCATTTTAAGTATTGTGTAAAAAATATTCAGTTCAATAGTTAAATTCGGTTCATATATATATGACAATATTAATATAGTTCATGGGCGTGACATAAAAGTGTGCAGTGACGTATCATGGGGGAAGAGGGTTTAGCAAATATTGGGATTCTTTTAAATGTGCGTTACATACGTTCATGTTTTGTCAAGTAAGTTTACTAGATGTGAAGTCCACGCATTGCTGTCGCCAATGTTTGGCAGGCTATATCTACTACATCTATAAATGAGTTCTGGATTGTCACACCTTCACAACCTCCTATGCTAAGTGCAGAAAAAATCTCCATCGGGGGCCACGCTTTTTATAATCTACAACTTGGTAATGTATGCTGAATCGATTCTAATATCGTAAAACCAGTACGATTACATAGTGTTCATTAGAATAAAAAGCTTTGAATGATACATTCAAGACTCACCAATTTCAGGACTTATTTAAGCTTTGCAAAGACGCTTTGAATAGCACATTCAAGACTAACCAATTCAGGCCAAATGCAGGGCCTTGCAGAGAAGCTTTGAATAATACATACGATACTCACAGAATCAGGCCTTTTGCAAGCCATGAAGATAAGATTTGAATGATACATTTAAGACTCACCAATTCGGACCTAATGCACGGTCTTGCAGAGAAGATTTGAATGAAAATTCAAAACTCATCAACTCAGGTCTTAAGCAAGCCTTGCAGAGAAGGATTTGAATAAAAAATCCAAGACTTACCAACTCAGGTCCTAAGAAGGCCTTGCAGAGAACGATTTGATTGAAACATTCAAGATTCACCAACTCAAATCTTAAGCAGGACTTGCAGAGAACGATTTGATTGAAACATTCAAGATTCACCAACTCAGGTCTTAAGCAGGTCTTGCAGAGAACGATTTGATTGAAACATTCAAGATTTAGCAACTCAGGTCTTAAGCAGGCCTTGCAGAGAACGATTTGATTGAAACATTCAAGATTCACCAACTCAGGTCTTAAGCAAGCCTTGCCTAGAACGTTTTTGCCACGTGAAATTCCTAATATTGGTCCTCATATTTTTTTTAAAAATCACAACATTTTATCCAACAAATCAATTATAATTACCCCTCCCATTGCACGGCCCTGATCGGATGTGACCAGTTGTCATACCTGAAAAATGTTATATTTGACCATAGGCTATACTTGAACATACGTCAAGGGAATTGGGCAATACGCTTCCAGTAAATTAAAATTAAAAAATGACTTTACTTTTGAAACTACTGCCCATTTTACTGACCAAATATAAGGTCACTTCTCCTCACTTGGGCAACCGTGTACCAAAACTCGGACAACGCTTTCCTCCCCCCCCCCAACCCACAACAAAAAATTACAATAGTCTACTTTATTACTTACATGCTTGAAGAATCCTTGAAGAGTCTAGAAGACTTAAGTGGCGACAAATTAACCTCGTTAAAATGTTCTCACATTTACCGGAATTTATACAAAAGTTTTGGATGATCTACGTCGCCAATGTAAGATTACACTGCCCAGCTATGTAATCAATGGTTGCATTACTATTCTTGGATGCTACACTTGGGGCCACAACCTTTAGCATTTCCCCCCTCCCCCACCACACCTTGTTTTTAAACAATAAACTTCCATCGAAAAACGGCCTTCGTTTTAAAAGTTTGCATTAATACTTACAGCTTGCAAAGTACGTTTTAACGGTATTGTTGGAAAAGGTTGTATTAAAACTTACTGCAAGCGAAATCTGTGAAAACTCCTCTTGGTGAATTTTGGGAAATGAAGGAAATGAGAACCGTTGATAAACTCATTTTCCATTTCCATTTTGAAACATAATCGCACCGTGTGGGCTTAGACTGTCAAGAAGAGTCTCCAATATCAACGGAGTTAATTACTGTTCAGGTCACAGTGTGCTTGTGCCAATGATTCACAGTTTTAATGAAATGCATGCTTAACATGATGCTACAACTCTATACGTTTTCCATAGAGTATTAATGGGTGGGTATCATAGGGTATTAATGGGAGTGTAACGTAGAAGATTAATGGGTGAGTAACAAAGGGGATTAATTGGGAATGACGAAGTGGATTAATAGTAGAGTAACCTAGGGGAATAATAGGGAAATACCGTTTGTGATTTAATGGGAGATTAATGTAGAAAATGAAAGAATGTGTAACGAAAGGAATTAATTGGACAGCAACGAGTGGACATTAATGTAGGTGTAACTTAAGGGATCAATGCCACAGTTAAGTATGGAAAAAATAATGTGGTTTAATGTAGGGGATTAGTTTTAGGAGTAGCAGATGGGATTAATAGAAGACGTATGTAGGGTATTAATCAGTGATTAAAGTAGGTAAGAAATAGGTGAGAAACAAAAGAAATTAAATGAGGACTAACGTAGGGGATTAATGGGGATGTAAAAATTGAACTAATGATGGATACACTTATGGGATTAATCAGGTAGTTGCAAAGGGTATTTAAGGGGTAGCAGTGAAGAGGATTAATGACCATACATATTATCTGTGTTGTACATATAACTAAAAGATTATTACATAACGATGTGCTCGTATTATATATTTTAAAATTATAGCTAAGAAATATATGAATTGTCATTTTTTTCTTTTGTTTCGAGCTTTTTTAATTGTCACATATTTTCGGGAAAATTCAAAAATGTGGATGACATAGGAAATCATGTAGATGATAATTTGCATCGTCAAGCATTCGCATTTCTATTTTATGATATAGCATTGTATTAGAGCAATGATATGATAATAATAAATTTTATTTGAAAAACACGCTTCATCCCCAAAAGCTCGAAGCGCGGTACGAAGTCAACCATATTAAAAAGAGAAATAAAAACAATCTTAAATTTACCACATTTAAAAAAACAGACGCAACAATGTAAAACTACACACGAGCACAAACCAAGTCAAAGACTTTCATCCCGTTTCAACCAATATACATTAACTGAAAAAGATGGTAGATAGCATCACCCCAGAAGGTGTTTGCGAAATAGATGTGTTTTAAAATCGGTTTTAAAGGACTGCAGTGTCTGGCTGTTTCTGAGAGCGACTGGAAGGTCGTTTCAAATTGTTTGGCCGGCAAATGCAAAAGTGCGCTTTCTGTAGGTCTCAAGGCGAACACACGGTATCGATATTTTGCCACTATTGGAGGAGCGGAGCTCTTTGGTGGGTACATAAGGCGTCATGAGTGCTTTCAGATAAGATGGTGCCAGGTCATGTAAGCAGCGGTAGCAAAAAGTTGAAATTTTGTACTCTATGCGAGCGCGGACCGGCAGCCAGTGTAGTTCTCTCAGAAGTGTTTTAGCATGGTTGAATTTGCGTTTGCAAAGAACAACGCGAGCCGCTTTATTCTGTGCTCTTTGAATTTAATCCAGGAGCGTAGCTGCAGGTACTGCCCAATGGACCATGCTCTAAGATTGGATTAAAGCACATAATATATTACAGGTACTTCCTAACTGACCATGCTCTAACATTGGATGAAAACACAGTTATGGCACATACTGTCCAACTTACCATTTTTATCAGGGATGTTGGTTTTCATTTTTTAAAAAACAACAGAAAAATTAGTGGGGCTGTATCTATTTAAGGACACCACAACGTCACGAGATTTATTACAGGCAGTTACAACGACACTGAATCACTTTTCGTTACAACTTATCAACTTATGTGGCTTAACAACGGATGTTGCTCCTGAATGGTTAGGAAACACGAAGGATTAGTAAACTGATTGAAAATGGAGACTTTAAAGACGTTTAAAATGCAATGCTAAATATTTGCATTACCCTATGCATTGCGAGAATTTATGTTCTTATTCACACAAAATTTCATGAAAGTTGTTGTCAAATGAATGACCTTCTTTAAATTGAACGGGTTAAATCACCGACAGATCCAAGATTTTTTTAAAAGTCTTTGGACTCGGATTATAATGATGTTCCATCGATGCAGGAACCGGATGGCTGAAACGCACTCAAATGTTTAAAAGAATGTTTGATTTGCAACCAGAAATACAACCAGTTTTTGCTAGAAAGTCAGTAAGTAAACCAGAGTTTGAAGACAAAGTGTGTGTTTATGACATTGCACTTCTGGTCGATATAACCAGCCCACTACATGACGTCATTAATTGTCTACAAAGGAAATATACATTAAATAATAAGATGTAAGATTATATTCCTACTTTCTAATGAATATTAGTCTTTGGGATAACAGTTGAGGTCAACAAGGCAATAATAATTTTTATTCATTGTCACTGGAACCAAACGTCACACATTAGGCATCGGGTTAAATAAGTTGCTATGGTATCTGATTTAAAAATCGAATTTTAAAGCTTTTACATAAATATTAAAATACAGTATGTGCTCTTTTGTGCATTTGGCGTATACATGAATTTATTACCGTGAAGATTACTAATGAAAAATATTGAAATGTGTTGTAATACATATTTAAAGGAGACATCCCACCAAGTTGGGAAATGAGATATGTCCTGTGTTTTTGTCATTAAGGAAGTTTTAACGTTACAATTGCCATGTGCCTTGAACTCAGTTTGACCCAAAGTTTGACTGCGATCGTATTGGGCGAGGCCTGTTATCTTTGATCCTGATCTTATGTACTTCCCTTACCGAATAAAAATAATTAATATGTTCTAATAGAATATTGGGGAAAGTTCGCGAGGGAACAAGAAAAGTAAACACTGTCTAAGTTGTTTCTGGAGCATGTCTTACGCTGTAACTATATATGAGGGTTTCAGAGAACATTTATGGACTAAGATTGATTGAGTGATAGATATGTTTCACTTCACGAGACAAGTGTATTATTTTGTGTGCACTCATGTGCGTTTATTCGCATTCATCATTGTACTTTATTAATAATTGGCACATTGTGCTAACTGTGTACCGGTACAAGACTTCTTATACTCTGTAAGTTGATGATTGTAATTATATTTCTTTTGTTAAGTAGTTAAGTTGTAATTAGTACTGTTTTGAGTGACATATTTTTGCTTTTGTACGTCTCTTTGGTATCGTCCTTTGTTAGGCACTGTTTAGAACGAGCCAATCACTTCGAATAAGAGATTGTTTTCTCTCAATAGACAGCAGTGCGTAACAGTTTTAACAACATACTCTTTGGATTGTGTTGCTATTTGGAAACACTTATGTGTGTGGTGTGAAAAGTTTGTTAGTCGTATGAAACACGTCAAATGACAAGTGAGAACACAAATTACTGATGTTGATTTGGCAAACAGTTTACGTGCATCGACAACATAAGTCAAGATCAATATTGATGCGTTCAGTTCTGCAAACCAATGTCAGGTTTATGGCTTTGGAATATGTCAAATAAATATGTTTGATTTTCATTTAGATTTTATTTTCTTCAAAAAATAAAAATAAATATAGCTATTTCCTTTTTTTAAAGTAAACTAAGCAAGCATTTGACCACTGGCAAGTTTTTGACCACAACCACACCTACTGGGAAGCGAGGATGTGGTCGAAGCTGTAGCATGCTTACTTGATTACTTTAAGTAACACAAAGAAAGTGGGTGTGTGGCCGGGCATTATAAATTATATATTATTTCTGAAATTTTGCCTGCCTGCTATAAAAGTTGGCCAACCCTGTTATAAAGGTTGGCCAATTGTGCTTTAAAGGTTGGCAACCCTTGCTATAAAGGTTGACCCGCCTGCAATAAAGGTTGGCAACCCTGCTATAAAGTTTGGCCACACCTGCTATAAAGTTTTGCCCGCCTGCTATAAAGTTGGGCCACACCTGCTATAAAGTTTTGCCCGCCTGCTATAAAGGTTGGTCACCCCTGCTATAAAGGTTTGCCACACCTGCTATAAAGATTGGCCACACCGGCTATAAAGATTGGCCACACCTGCTGTAAAGATTGGCCACCCCTGCAATAAAGTTTGGCCACCCCTGCTATAAAGATTGGCCACAACTGCTATATAGGTTGGCCACCCCTGCTATAAAGGTTGGCCACACCTGCTATAAAGATTGGCCACCCCTGCTATGAAGATTGGCCACACCTGCTGTAAAGATTGGCCACACCTGCTATAAAGTTTGACCACCCCTGCTATAAAGATTGGCCACCCCTGCTATAAAGGTTAACCACTGCTGCTATAAAGTTTGGCCACCCCTGCTATAAAAGTTTGGCCACCCCAGCTATAAAGATTGGCCACCCATGCAATAAAGGTTGGCCACACATGCTGTAAAGATTGGCCACCCCTGCTATAAAGATTGGCCACACCTGCTGTAAAGATTGGCCACCCCTGCTATAAGGGTTGGCCACCCCTGCTATAAAGGTTGGCCACCCCTGCCTTAAAGATTGGCTACCCTTGCTATAATAATAATAATAATAAAATATTAACGTTTATTTGAAAAAAACGCTTTATCCACAAAAGCTCGAAGCGCGGTACAAAGTCAACCATATTATAAAGATAGATAAAAGCAATCTGAAATGTTCCACTTTGCTATAAAGGTTGGCCACACCTGCTATAAAGGTTGGCCACACCTGCTATAAAGGTTGGCCACACCTGCTATAAAGGTTGGCCACACCTGCTATAAAGGTTGGCCACACCTGCTATAAAGCTTGGCCACACCTGCTATAAAGGTTGGCCACACCTGCTATAAAGGTTGGCCACACCTGCTATAAAGGTTGGCCACACCTGCTATAAAAATTGGCCACACCTGCTATAAAGGTTGGCCACACCTGCTATAAAGGTTGGCCACACCTGCTATAAAGGTTGGCCACACCTGCTATAAAGGTTGGCCACACCTGCTATAAAGGTTGGCCACACCTGCTATAAAGGTTGGCCACACCTGCTATAAAGGTTGGCCACACCTGCTATAAAGGTTGGCCACACCTGCTATAAAGGTTGGCCACACCTGCTATAAAGGTTGGCCACACCTGCTATAAAGGTTGGCCACACCTGCTATAAAGGTTGGCCACACCTGCTATAAAGGTTGGCCACACATGCATTAAAGTTTGGCCACACCTGCTATAAAGGTTGGCCACACCTGCTATAAAGTTTGGCCACACCTGCTATAAAGGTTGGCCACACCTGCTATAAAGGTTGGCCACACCTACTATAAAGGTTGACCACACCTGCTATAAAGATTGGCCACACCTACTATAAAGGTTGGCCACACCTGCTATAAAGGTTGGCCACACCTGCTATAAAGATTGGCCACACCTACTATAAAGGTTGGCCACACCTGCTATAAAGGTTGGCCACACATGCTATAAAGGTTGGCCACACCTACTATAAAGATTGGCCACACCTGCTATAAAGGTTGGCCACACCTGCTATAAAGGTTGGCCACACCTACTATAAAGGTTGGCCACACCTGCTTTAAAGATAGGCCACACCTGCTATAAAGGTTGGCCACACCTGCTATAAAGGTTGGCCACACCTTCTATTGGCATCCATAGTGATGCAAAAAGAATCGTTTGCATTATCAATACATTCCGCCGTCGTCTTATTAATTCTACTGAAATAAACAAAATAAAGCAATATGCTATCCGAAACAGTAGCTCCAGGGATCACATGTTCATGCAGGCCTTTTCCTAATAATACAATATGGTAGCTCCAGTGACCACATTTGCATGTTTATACTTATAATTTCGTTCAGAAAGTTGTAATTTAACTTTAATTGCAAATAAGCAGTTTACTTAGAAACATATCCTGAATAGGCATATATATTGTCCTAAATTAAAACAATATATTAGCCATAATGGATTACATTAACAAAGTTTATGCAATAAAACTTTACACAAGTGGGGCTTGTAGATGAGAAGTAACAATTCACACAACGGGGCTTGTAGATGAGAACTAACAATTCACACAACGGGGCTTGTAGATGAGAACTAACAATTCACTCTACGGGGCTTGTAGATGAGAACTAACAATTCACACAACGGGGCTTGTAGATGAGAAGTAACAATTCACACAACGGGGCTTGTAGATGAGAACTAACAATTCACACAACGGGGCTTGTAGATGAGAACTAACAATTCACACAACGGGGGCTTGTAGATGAAAAGTAACAATTCACACAATGGGTGCTTGTAGATGAGCACTAAAAATTCACACAATTAGGGGCTTGTAGATTAGAAGTAACAATTCACACAACCGGGGCTTGTAGATGAGAACTAACAATTCACACAACGCGGCTTGTAGATGAGAACTAACAATTCACACAACGGGGGCTTGTAGGTGAGAAGTAACAATTCACTCAACGGGGGCTTGTAGATGAGAAGTAACAATTCACTCAACGGGGGCTTGTAGATGAGAAGTAACAATTCACAAAACGGGGGCTTGTAGATGAGAACTAACAATTCACAAAACGGGGGCTTGTAGATGAGAAGTAACAATTCACACAAGGGGGGCTTGTAGATGAGAACTAACAATTCACACAACGGGGGCTTGTAGATGAGAACTAACAATTCACACAAGTGGGGCTTGTAGATGAGAACTAAAAATTCACACAACGGGGGCTTGTAGATGAAAACTAACAATTCACACAACGGGGGCTTGTAGATGAGAAGTAACAATTCACACAACGGGGGCTTGTAGATGAGAACTAACAATTCACACAACGGGGGCTTGTAGATGAGAACTAACAATTCACACAACGGGGGCTTGCAGATGAGAACTAACAATTCACACAACGGAGCTTGTAGATAAGAACTAACAACTCACACAACGGAGTCTTGTAGATGAGAAGTAACAATTCACACAAGGGGGGGGGGGGTTGTAGAAGACAAGTAACAGTTAAACAAGTGGGGTTTGTAGATGATAAGTCCAATGAGGTTACACATTTGTTTACATTAACTGAAATGTCCAGTTTAAAAATCATGTTGTTTAGCCTGCCATGGCAGGTGCAATTTTAATAACGATATCAAGTTGGGTAAGTTGGCATAACATTGCAACTCAAATGCTTAGTTTAAAATGGAGTTGTTTAAGTTGCAAATACATTGCAGCTGAAATGTCCAGTATAAAGCTGAGTTTGCTAAGTTGACATAATATTACAGCTGCAATTGTTGTGTACATGTACAAATCATCATTAATTAGCTTTACTGTTGCAAATACAAGTTGAAAAGTGATGAAGGTAAAAGTACCCTTTATCTTTTTCTTGTTTCATTAGGTGGATCGGGTCTTAATTCAAGAACAGCATCACCCTGATGTTTGGGTTGCCAAATGTTCTAAAATAAGTTCACACTATGATACCGTTATATGATAATGATATATAAGCATTACATTTAGTTTTCATTATAAATCATGCTAAAATGAAAAAAAAAACTGAACACAAATAAATGCATTATTCAGTTAAAACTAAAATTTCAAAATTAAATTCTATGTTTAGCCCAAAATAAATGATAGAAAGAAAAGTCATTGCCTCTTTTTAATGAATTTCTTTCAACGAATGGAATTTTAAACAATTATGACTATGACAAAATATACACTTAATAAACAGTTCACAGACATGTATAGGATTAAATTTAAATAAATATTTAAAAAACGTCTGAACTCTACTGCTAGAGTCTGTCAATGTAAACATAGTACTTCTGAACTCGTCTGTTACAGTATATCAATGTAAACATAGTACTTCTGAACTTCACTGTTACAGTATATCAATTTACTCATAGTATTTCTAAGCTCCACTGTTACAGTATATTAATGTACTCATAGTACTTCTGAACTCCACTTTTACAGTATATCAATGTACTCATAGTTTTTTTCCATAATTTGTCAAATTCTGAATGTGTTTTGACTCGTCGAAACCTAACAATCTAAAAGACATGATTTTCTTATCGGGACTAACTAACTAACTTAAGAAAATCAGCGAACACCGAGCCTTGAGGCTCATATGGTCCTCCCCAACGCACCACCCCGCCAACCAAACCGGCCATCAACCACTCCCCCAGTGGTCTTTATTCCGATCGGGCCGCGAAGCGGCACGCCAGGGACGCTCCGCCCCTAAGACCGCCACACTCGACCTCCACTCGATTGGCCGCCGAGTGTGGCAGCCCCAGAGAAGAAACACCTGGCCAGCCGGATTGCTGCTCACGCAGCAACAGGGCCGGACTTTCTAAGGGGTTGGGGTGGATGTTTAACGTCTCTAAAGTCCCCCCTTACCACCCCGGGGGGACCGCGTAGTTGTTTAAGACCGACGCCCTCTACTAGGGTTTGTATGGTTATTCTACGGTGTGACTAATTCACACCGTAGATGGGAGAGAGAGGTTGCCTTGGAGCAGTACCCTCAAGACTGCATATTTAAAATCACCGGTGAAAGGTTGCCACACACCTTCACCTCATATCCATACGGCAACTGTAATCATGTCCCAACCTGTTTCTGCGTTTAGTAAAATAGTTCGACTGCACTTGGTGGGAAGCCATGCAATCGTGCTCGATTTAACGCAGTCTCCGTGCGTTACCTTTGCCTTTCAGCGCGGGTCCCCTACACGGTGATACTGTTCCCCGGGTAACGCTTCAGGGGGTTCGTGGCGAGCGCCTCTTTATCAAACATGTCATTGATCGACATGACGACAAGAGCCCCGGGGCTTATCGGGACTAAATTACCAACTCGTCAAGCGGCCAGTCTTGTTGTTGCTTATACCTGGTTAGTAAAATTTTTGAGTTGAGATGTGATGAACTTCAATTTTAGACGATTCTTTTGAGCTCACTTTTTTTAAAGGTTGGGGGGGGAGGGGGGGGAGGTCGAGGAAAAGAGTTATCAGTTTGTACTCACGGAATTCATTGAAGTTTTACCAGATTGGCCATATGGCGGACGAAAATCGCTTTACGAAAACGATGAAAGGACTAACTTATTTAAAAAAAAAAAAAAAAATTAATTCTACCTTATAGAATGATATTTTGTTCTCATGTATCCATGTCAATAAAGTTGGATGTTAAAAATAATATTGATAAATAAAAATGTTAGAGCGAAATATCCAGTTATAATCCACCAGAGACTCGTGACCGAAAACTCAGGCTAACGTAGTTTGAATGTTAATAAAGCTCGTTTCTCTCAAATTTAACTTAACTCTTGTTATTTCAACATCTTGATCACATGAACGCACTGATTCACACGTGATTTACATGCATGCACAAGTAAGAATTCATCTGCGTTAATGATATATGCCAGTTTAAAAATGAGACTCCGCACGAACTTCAGTTAAAGACAGCACAATACAACACCTAGGAAACACACGAAACAAAACAATATTTTAATTTAAAAAAAAAAAGAAGCTATTAACATAGTTTTTTTTCTCAAAAATACCTTATCAAATGTAACAGTGTGAAATGGGTTAGGGGCTGTACCTTTGATGTAACATGCATACAAGTGACACACTCCAAATGTAATAGTGTGAAATGGGTGGGGGCTGTACCTTTGATGTAACATGCATACAAGGGAAACACTCCATGACAAATACAAAGAGTGCCCCCCCCCCTTCATTTTTTACGACCTCTGAACTAAAATAATATTCGAATATGTCACACACTTTAACACTCCTGAGTTATTTCACCAACAATTTTGGCGCAGTTATAAGGAATTCTGAAATGAAAAAAGTAACAATATTAGATTTCCTGTTTTGAGGTTTGGTATGAGGAAAATTATGTGAAATTATGGGTTTGTCATCTGCAGCGAATATATATGCTACATATTAGCATGAAAGGCTGTTGGGAAGTTATTCATTCAGTCGTCTGAGAATGTTGCCAGTATGCAGACCATCCAGCTTACAACAAAACTTTAGCCCCCAATCCATTGCACCATAGAAATGATATAAAAAACACGATGATGGCTGATTAGCAATGTCAAAACAAATGATTGGTCTAATTCAACATATTGAAACTGGATATATAAAACAGGTTTTGATAACAACATTTGATTAGAACAACGGATAGCATGAATCAGTTAGCAATGTTTTATTATAGGAAACTACTCTTCTTCTTCTTTTATTAAGGGCCATTATAAATGCCCTAATCATTCTGGCTCCTTATTTGAATTAAGAGTTTGTCTTCTATTAGATTAGTTGCCTTCCAACCCCGGCTGCTTGGGATGTTGGTTTTGCTGCGATAGATAACCATCTATTTGGTAACATTGAGGCAATATGCAAGCAGTATGATGTCGATTATGGTAGTATTGCCTGGTGAACTTTATGACTTTAGAATAACATTATACAAAGTGTTATGTGATAAGAGCAATCGGAAAATGCAGTTGTGTTTAAGATACATGATTAATCTGCAGACGACATTGACTATGATGCAGCAAGATTAACTATAAAGGAGACATATAATCCCGATAACAGCATAACTACAGTCCTTTCATATTTTCAATTGAACTCAGTTGAAACATTCCGAAGAAATATGCCTTAATGAAGCCACTCAGAATCCAATATCAGCTAACTGTTTATCCAAACCTGCTGATTTTTACAACATTCAAAGTCCAGCTAATTGTATTTATTAATACCATTGCGCGTGAAAGCAAATGCGTTTCATTATTATTATTGTATCACTATTATGTTTATAGACGACACACAAATATTCTAGCAAATTTCTTTAATGAACATTTAAAGTGATTTGAAAAGAAAACAGAAAAAAGGGCAATATTACATTTTTTACACAAATGACTAAACTTGTCAAGCTACTAATATTATAGAGTAATATAAAAAAGAAAGAAAATGTAACTAATTCTTACAGCCTTATTTCTACTACAGCAGCCAAGATTCACTTTTGGTCGGACAAGACCGCATGTTCCATTTACAGATGAGCATTTTTAGATATATTTGACACTAAAACTACAAACGCGCCTTCAGCCAAGGCATATCATGTTCTCTGCAGGCAATGTTAATTTCTCTTTCACGTTGTTCGCATCTCAGTGGATTTTGTTACCAACATTTAAATAATGCATTAATTTTTTTTCTGTAATGGAAACCAATTAAATTAATATAATTGTCAAGACCGACAGTGGCTAGCTGAGCATTGCTGAAGAAATGCATCAAAATCGTGTTACATGATTGATTATATTAGATTATGGCTGCATCTATAGGTACCCGGGTACCTATGGTCGCCAATGACGATTCGCACCCGGAGTGGCTCCGTACATATTAAATGGCTTCGGAGCCAGGTGTGATAACAATAATAGTATGAGAATTATTTTTTAAATTTTTTTTCACCTTGTTATTTCATTGGTTCATAGTTTTATTATTTTTAGTTGTTTTTTTATTTTTGCTTTGTTAATTTCTCTTAGTACCGGTAGATTTTTTTTTAGTTCTTATTTTCTTTTTTTAGTTTAAGCCATTTTCGTAGATCATTTTTTTTTTAAATCTACTAATGAAGATGATTTAAGATACATTTATTGTTTTCATTTGAATTTTAGAAAAGTAATAATATTAATTTAATTATTAAAATTAAATCCTTTATTTAAGATTATTTATGCGTATTGTTTAAGGTCAAAGATTTAATCACACAGCACTTTATGAATTATTTAGGTACTCTAAATAATGAAAATTTCATTCATATTGAATTAATTTCAACTATTCCTCAAGAGAGCTTGGCTTAGTCAGAACAAAACCACCAATTTTTAAACCTTTTCCTTGGCACTGGGAGTCATACACGCGGACACTGACTGTTTTTCCTGATACCGGTATCTTGAATCTCCTTTCAACAACCTTTCTCATTTGACTTGACCTAATTCACAAGGTAGTTGCAATGAACATCTTAAAGTTAAAGGATGCCATTGTATAAAGTATGAGAAAGAGACTTATTTTTGGAGGACCAGTCTTATTTTTTTTTTTACTATATCTGTCTACTGGGTCTAACACACCAGTACATAATTTAATAGAAAAAAAAAACTTAACTGACTTGAGAAAAGTTTTGTTTGGTTGTTAGTTATTTGAGTTGTGTACTCAAGTAATCCATAAAATAAATTAGGGGCCAGTATGGAGTAGGCAGCCAATAAACTCATTCAATTAAGTCACATCATTCCTTTGCCATTTGTGTCCTTTTACTTTCTCACCTTCCTTGTTGGTACCCGTACAGTTAACTATTGTTTGTACAGTATCATTTCTTCATTTAAGTACAGACGTAATGATTGAGTGGGAGCAAATATATGTGATCTGTGAAGGGAGTTTGGTTTCAAGGCAACTAAGTCATACGACATTGAAAATAAAATACTGATAACCTAAATAAATAGACCCATTGAAAAAAATATAGTACATACAAACCATACACAAACAGAAAGACAAAAATCCACTAAAGTTTTTTTTTTTTAATTTGTTGTGACTTTTATTGCAAAAAATTAAACATTTAATACCAATTTTGACTTTACGCAAAATGAATAAAGACAAATTTGTATTGCATTGTATTGTAACTTATTGTACTGTATTGTAAATGATACTTGGCATACACATTAGGAATTACATTGAAAAAAAGTTTAAAGAAGATTATTACACAGCAGTTATTGGAAGTGTTACAAATGGCATGTATGTGGGGGTCACATAATTATTTGAGAACTCTTCAGGGGTAGCAAATGTAAAAATGTTATAAAACTTTCTAGTTGGATATATATATATATATATATAAAAAAAGCCTCTTGAATTTCGTAAAGAATATCAATGAAAAGAAGCATGCAATGTTTGAAGGCTGTAGCTAGAATACTTTTCCTCCCGATTCATTTGGCGGTCCTAAAAAATCCAGAAAATGCAAAATTGAGAAAAATGATTTAAAAAAAAATAAAATTGTGCTTTTTTAAAGTAGAGGCTTCATGAATGATATAGGATGCATACAACATGTACATATACCATTCATGAATTAAAAAACCATTAGAAAACTAAGACAGAAAGATAGAAAAAAAAAATAACTCACAAACCTAATAAATAAAATACATAAATAAAAAATTCGGAAAAATTTTCCTATGAGATATTTGTTTAAAAACCATCCATCATTAAGCAGAGAATTTCATTATAGATAAGCATGCAAAGTTTCAATTATGTAGTTCCGAAACTATTCCCCCTGATTCATCAATTGACGTCCGAAAAAATAATAAATGAAAATGCTATATCGATAAAAGCTGAAAAAGACACTGACAAATGCTTATTAAAAAAAAATTAAAGGTTACTTGAACAAGATAGGATGCATACATCATGAACACATTCCACTCGTTAATTAAAAAACAATTTTAGTACATAGATATAATTGATAGAATATAAATGAATGCATTTTCCCAATAACCCACTAGCCTCGAGCCTAATAAAAATATTAAGATCATAAAAACTTCGGAATTTTGTTTATAAGACATGTAATAAAAAAAAAACACCAATCATTATGTAGAGAATATAATAGAAAAAACCTTGCAAATTTTGAAGCATGTGGTAATAATACGTTTTCTCATAATACATTTGATGTTAGAGATAAATGGAAAATCCTAAGTGGACCACTTTAAAAAGAGACGAAAATTCAATTAAGCAATAATAGAAATATAGGAGTCAAATAAAATTTAAAGCATATCAATGTGAAATTATCAGGCAAAGGTAAAAAAATAAATATTTTTAAAAAATATTTTACAAAACTAGTTTCAGCAAGGCATATTCACACATTCACAAAAGATAAGAATTTTCTAGACCTATTTAAAATTTTTAAACATTATCGTAAAATATGTTAATTATGAAAAAAATAATAAATCAATAGATTTAAGTTAAGAAACAAAAATTGGCCCAAGAAATATAATTAAAAATGGGTATTTATTTACAAAGTTGCTATTCGAACCCGGTCCGAGAAGTTAGAGGTTGGGATTAAAAATTTTAGGTTGTAAGACAAAATTTGGTATCAAATGAAAGATAATTGAATGGACTATATGTTTGTAAACTTAATTCTTCAGTTTAAGTAAAGGAACGTTAACTAAAATAATCTACCACACATGACATCCGAATAGCATTGGTCTAATGGGACCCGGGTTCAAATAGCAGCAGCCATTTATTTACACACCAAAAATTTATAATTTTCAGAACATTAAAAACATTCACATATTTATTTTATACAAGTACTGGTAGTTGAAAATTGTTGGGGCAGCTATCTTTTTCTTTTCAGGGTAAAATTTTGTTTTACCTTAGGTCGCCCAAGTGATTTATTGTTGTCGCATGGAGTCTTAAAACATCAGCATTGGATGATGCTGCCCATAAATGGGCCTTACTCCACCAGTTTGACTCAAAATACTCCAAAGCTACATCAGGAAGAGTATCTTTCATGTCTTGCATCAACATTAAAAATTCATCACACGACTCAGTATAAACTTGAGACATAAATCCTTCAAGAATTGGCTTAACATGCTTAGAGTATCTTTCATGTCTTGCATCAACATTAAAAATTCATCACACGACTCAGTATAAACTTGAGACATAAATCCTTCAAGAATTGGCTTAACATGCTCAGGACCTACATGTTTCGAAAGAAACCTGTACACAGCCTGGTTAATGTGAAAATGACATAGATTAACAGGTACATTTGGAAACAGATAATTCATAGCAGAGATTTCAGCCATGTCTTTGTCAACCACAAAGTACTTGAAAAGACTTGCATCAGAATTCTTCAGAAGAAGCTGCAAACAAAGAGAAACAGATTCCTTATCTTCATTTTTTACAAAACAATGAAGAACAGGAATGCCCCTGCCCTCTCCATCAATAACCATTGAATTCAAGGTGGATATAAATATTTATTGGTTTTATATGTGAAATCCATTAATAAAACCTCTGGTTATTGGGCAATAATTCTAATCATATCATGAGTCATGTATGATAAATACTTAATAGTCGATATAGGACACACTTCCACCAGTTTGTGATATAGAATGAAGTATAGATTGAGTTTCAGTTGCATCAGAAGATGATTTATTTATTCTTGATTTAATATTGTAAATATCCCTGGGAAGCAAATCCATATCATGCTGTTGTTCAAGCACTTGCCGGGCCTCAGATGCCTGAATCGTGGTGCAGGACATCAACAGAAGCGTTGCCGCTTTTAGTTTCACCTTGCGGTTTTCCGGATACAAGCGGCACATCTGGAAAAAAACACACAAAGGTTACTTTGCAATAATAAGTATTATGTAAAAAAATATGTCCTGCAAACATTATTATTATTAGTGGTCTTATACAATGTTCCCTTTAAGCTGCGCGGCCATCTCACAGATGCCGCGCAGCAGTTTTGAGTATCCCCGCAGCAAATTTCCCTGTAAGTGTGTGTTTGTGTTTCTGGACTGTAAAATTTTGCACACAAAAAAAATGATGCTGTAAAACTTTGCACATAACTGTATGATTTTGCACACAAACCAACAAACCTTAGAGGGAACATTGGTCTTATATAGCGCGGTATACCCCAGCCTAGGGCTGGGCTCACCCCGGTGTACATAAAAATAACTAACCTTCAGCTTGGGGATAAATGTTTTAAGTTTATTATATGTCACAATAATCACAATTAAGATATAAAACTCTGTTTGGACTATTTAGAATTTATGAAATTTAATTATACTGTAAAATAGATTCGTCTTAATTTTTTTCAAAATCTTTCTATGGTAAGGGTGGTAACCCTAACATTAACCTAAAGTTTTCAATGATAAAATTTCTGAGCGCCCTAGATTGAATGGGTTAATGAATGGTACAAAACATTCTTTTAAAATGCATCCATCTCTAGCTCTTTAGTACTAGAGTACCTGTAGGCGTAGGTGACAACAACCTGCCACAAGAATAAGCTATTTATTATTATTATGTAAATATTTTTCGCAGCACATGCACTTACTTCTTTTGATACTTCATGGCCAGCATGTTCATGCATTGATTTGGTAATTTCTAGCCGAGATGGATTTCTCTTGGCAACAAGCTTTATCTTTGCCTGGCATCCCAATTTGAAAGAACTGAAAAATATAAAAATTCTTAACAAATTGCCAAAAGTGGTAAAGGCTAATGTAGAGGACGAATGCCACGGCGTCATTTGCTTCTTTATTATAGCTGCAGTGAATTAGGGTTTAGGTTAGGCTGAGGGATCGATTTAGGGTTCAAGTTAGGCATAGGGATCGATTTAGGGATACATTAGTCGCGACCATCGATAAAATAGTGGCTATCGTCCTCTACATTTACCGTGGTAAGAATCAATGGCTTGGAGAAAGAATTATTACATGACAAGACCAACTAAATTTAAAGTTAACCTATATTATTATTACTTTATTACTTACGCTTCGCTTGTGATTTTCTTTGGCCTGTTGTCGTTGAAGACTTTGACTTGCGTTTAACGCCTTGTGAATTGTACATTCATATTTAAGGTGTTCCAAATTGGGATCTTTCATCTTCTCTGACGATCTTTTAGTGAAACACACATTTTGTTCTTTATAAAAATAATTCAATTCGTCTTCAAAAGACGCATAGGTGTAAAAAATGCTGTCAACCTCCATTTTTATAAAAGAAAGCGCGGCAAACTTGTCGATTATTAAGCCTCTGGTTCGGATCATTTTTTTTTTTTCGATTACTAAGACTTTCGGGTGCGAATAGTCATTGGCGAGGATGGGTACTCGGGTACCTATAGCCACTTCGATAAAGTATAGCAAAATGCTGTTACTTAGTAGCTAGACATTAGAGCAAAATGCTCTGACCTATAGCAGCTAGACATTAGAGCAAAGTGCATTGGCCTATAGAAGCTAGACATTATATCAAAATGCAGTCGCCTATACCTGCTATAAAGGATAGCAAAATGCTGTTATCTATAGTAGCTAGACATTAGAGCAAAATGCATTGACCTATAGCCGCTAGAAATTATAGCAAAGTGCAGTCGCCTGTAGCAGCTAGACATTTTAGCAAAGTGCAGTGGCCTTTAGCAGCTAAACTTTTCAGCGAAAAGCAGTGGCCTTTAGCAGCTAATTATTTTACTGAATAGCAGTGACCCTCAGCAGCTAGACAATATAGCAATGTGCAATTGCCTATAGCCGCTAGAAATTATAGCAATGTGCAGTCGCCTGTAGCAGCTAGACATTTTAGCAAAGTGCAGTGGCCTTTAGCAGCTAAACATTTCAGCGAAAAGAAGTGGCCTTTAGCAGCTAATTATTTTATTGGATAGCAGTGACTCTTAGCAGCTAGACAATATGGCAAAGTGACTAACAATATTTTTTCCATAACAATGGGTTGTAGTATCTAGTTTAATAACCCTATGTACAACAACCTTACCTAATTTAATTACAATAATATCAACTACGGAAGTCTTATTATTCTTTAGCATTATATCCCTTATAAAAATGGTCGAATGCAAGTGGACTACTTCTATAAATATAAAATGGCAATTACTTAATAATATGTTCAGAGTAGGGATCGCAATCCTGGATCCAGACTCTCGAAAATACCAGAAAACAAGACCATGATGGATGCCCGAAAGAAACAGGATTTGATTTATGAAAACCGGGATTCTCGATAATCCTGGGATTTCATTTAAAAAAAAAAATATTTGTCGCTTTTCTTACTTTCCATGTCGTAGTTAAAGCAAGACATGGCAATAATTTATTTGATGTGCAAAGTGTCAGCCCCTCACACCACGTGTATCAAGTTCAAAGAGAGCCGACCGACCGGCTAGATCTGTGCACTGTTCATTGGTCAACTATCATAGAGTTTTGATTAGCTTTGTTTTTACATAGTAATATGTAGTGTGTAAGTGGAGACGTGAGTCGAAATGTGACAGTGTATGATTGGAAAGTTTATATTTTTATATTATTAACAAATAAATGATTGGTATAGTCGAATGAAGATAGAATAATTCCTTGCATTAACAATTTGTTAGTAACATGAAATATATTCAAATATTAACACGCTGCATTCGAATCACTGGTTAAACATTGAATAACACAAATGTTTGAATGCTTCATGTCCTTTAATTAAGCCATATTATCTACAGATTTAAAATGATGAGTAAATCCGTATTTTGATAATCAAATACCTTAAGTTTAAGAAATATGAAAATTATGTTACTTCTAAATTTTGAAAACAAATTAATAATTCCCATTCACCTCATAGTTGATTTCAGAGCTATTATGTTCCAATGCTGAATGTCCCAGTTTGTCTGCTCCTTACTTAGCCAAACATTTACATGACTGAATGTCCCTGTTTGCCTGTACCGTACCAAGCCAAACATTAACACGAAAATGTAAATATTTTTAAAGAAAACGTGTACAAGTCAAATCAAATGGATTTAATCATTACATTTTGCTAATGATTTTTTTTCTCTTCATTTTCATAGAAAGAAATAAGGGACAGTAAATAAAAAAATTAATCAACCAAATTATGAAAAGCAAATAAAACATTTGGAAACGTAGACATCAGGTTGGTGTTGTGGAGTTTAATCGGAGGTTCTCGTTATCTTTATACTTTTGTTATCATTTGCGCTCAAGATTAATTGATCAAACATTAGACACGAAGTCATTTTAGGATCTCATTATTTG
Organism: Lymnaea stagnalis; assembly: GCA_964033795.1. Classification (NCBI taxonomy): domain Eukaryota; kingdom Metazoa; phylum Mollusca; class Gastropoda; family Lymnaeidae; genus Lymnaea; species Lymnaea stagnalis. The sequence continues at coordinate 26,489 of CAXITT010001183.1, read as the reverse complement.
AATTTGACCAAAGATTAAAACTATGCAAATTATTTTAATGTTTGATCAAGTCTGAAGCTAGACATTTGTGTCATTGTAACAAATCAAAATGTTCTTTTTTCTTTTTTATTGTTTTTATTTCATTAATAAATCATCAACTCTAATGTCGACACAAAATTCTCTAAATATTGACAATATCGAAAATAAATAATGCCATCTGGTGACGCATGTCTTATTATAATGGTTTTAGCGTACTTTCAATGTCTATGAGCTGACAGCTTTCCTAACTGGGACAGCGTTTAGCTATTTTTAGTAAACATTTATGAGTCATAACATACATAAAAGATGATACTCGTTGAGTGTATATATAATTTAGATTTGTATCTTTGAGGAAATTTACGTTTTCCCTTATTGTGTTGAAAGTTAGTATAGATTTATTTCTGTCCATTTATTATTTTAAAGAATTGAATAGTAGATTTAATCTTAATATTGGTAAAATCAATAGCTTTGGTATTCATGATCTTTGCATAATGAATACTTTTTTTGATATTTTACTATCCCTTCCACGTCAATTCAAATAAATTATTAAGAATTACATTCGAATCACATAGATCCAATCATGATATTACGTGAGTGGCATAGACAAAAACAGCTGTCATAAAATTAGTTTTCAAAAAAATAATTTTCAGAAAGACTTTAAAAATACTGTAAGATCTCTTGCTTAATAAAACATGGTCAAAAGAAACGGGGGATGGGGAATTTAATTATTCGAAATTAGTTTAAATATCCAACCACCATGGGCGCCCGCAGAAAATTTTCTAGGGGGGGGGGGCAAAAATATCGATTAACTTTCCAGGGGGGGGGGGCAAACAACTTTTAGTAATGTTTTAATATTGTTTTAATTTAATCGATTAACTTTCCAGGGGGGGGGCAAACAACTTTTAGTAATGTTTTAATATTGTTTTAATTTAATGTAGCGTATTGGTATGGTGAACGAACGGACAGGACATCAGCTTAGTTACTTTCTCTTTATTTTCTATTTACTTTAATACATTTTTGTGTCTATTTTTGTCCAAACAATCCAGGGGGGGGGGGGCTACCTGTGGGCGCCCATGCCAATCACGTAATGTCAAGTAAGTTTGTTTAATTTAAATTTGCGTATGATTCTAGGTATTTGTTTATTTATCATGTTGGTTTAATATAAACAGATCACTGTTGTCTTAACATATGTTTTTTCTGAAAAAAATTCACTCTTAATATTAAGATAAATCTAACAGTCATTTTTTTGGAAGTTTTTTTTTAATGACCACATTATCTTACTTCTTCCAGTGATCAAACAACGACCGATTCTATTCTGAACTATTTATACCAGTTCCAATGATCAAACAACGACCGCTCCTATTCTGAACTATTTATACCAGTTCCAATGATCAAACAACGACCGCTTCTATTCTGAACTATTTATACCAGTTCCAATGATCAAACAACGACCGCTTCTATTCTGAACTATTTATACCAGTTCCAATGATCAAACAACGACCGCTTCTATTCTGAACTATTTATACCAGTTCCAATGATCAAACAACGACCGCTCCTATTCTGAACTATTTATACCAGTTCCAATGATCAAACAACGACCGCTTCTATTCTGAACTATTCATACCAGTTCCAATGATCAAACAACGACCGCTTCTATTCTGAACTATTTATACCAGTTCCAATGATCAAACAACCACCGCTTCTATTCTGAACTATTTATACCAGTTCCAATGATCAAACAACGACCGCTTCTATTCTGAACTATTTATACCAGTTCCAATGATCAAACAACCACCACTTCTATTCTGAACTATTTATACCAATTCCAATGATCAAACAACGACCGCTTCTATTCTGAACTATTTATACAGTTCAAATTATCAAACAACGACCGCTTCTATTCCGATCTATTTATAGCAGTTCCTATGATCAAACAAAGACCACTTCTATTCTGATCTATTTATACCATTTCCAATGATCAAACAACGACCGCTTCTATTCCGATCTATTTATAGCAGTTCAAATGATCAAACAAAGACCGCTTCTATTATGATCTATTTATACAGTTCAAATTATCAAACAACGACCGCTTCTATTCTGATCTATGTATACCAGTTCCAATGATCAAACAACCAACTATTCTATTCTGAACTATTTATACCAGTTCCAATGATCAAACAACCACCGATTCTATTCTGAACTATTTATACCAGTTTCAATGATCAAACAACAACCGCTTCTATTCTGAACTATTTATACCAGTTCCAATGATAAAACAACGACCGCTTCTATTCCGATCTATTTATAGCAATTCAAATGATCAAACAAAGATCACTTCTATTCTGACCTATTTATACAGTTCAAATTATCAAACAACTACCGCTTCTATTCTGAACTATTTATACCAGTTCCAATGATCAAACAACCACCGCTTCTATTCTGAACTATGTATACCAGTTCCAATGATCAAACAACGACCGCTTCTATTCTGAACTATTTATACAAGTTCCAATGATCAAACAACGACCGCTTCTATTCTGAACTATTTATACCAGTTTCAATGATCAAACAACCACCGCTTCTATTCTGATCTATTTATACCAGTTCCAATGATCTATACCACCGCTTCTATTCTGATCTTTTTATACCAGTTACAAAAATCAAACAACTACCGCTTCTATTCTGATCTATGTATACCAGTTCCAATGATCAAACAACCACAGCTTCTATTCTGATCTATTTATACCAGTTCCAATGATCAAACAACCACCGCTTCTATTCTGATCTATTTATACCAGTTCCAATGATCAAACAACCACCGCGTCTATTCTGATCTATTTATACCAGTTCCAATGATCAAACAACAACCGCTTCTATTCTGATTTATTTATACAAGTTCCAATGATCAAACAACAGCCTCTTCTATTCTGAACTATTTATACCAGTTTCAATGATCAAACAACCACCGCTTCTATTCGGAACTATTTATACCAGTTCCAATGATCAAACAACGACCGCTTCTATTCCGATCTATTTATAGCAGTTCAAATGATCAAACAAAGATCACTTCTATTCTGACCTATTTATACAGTTCAAATTATCAAACAACTACCGCTTCTATTCTGAACTATTTATACCAGTTCCAATGATCAAACAACCACCGCTTCTATTCTGAACTATTTATATCAGTTCCAATGATCAAACAAACACCGCTTCTATTCTGAACTATGTATACCAGATCCAATGATCAAACAACGACCGCTTCTATTCTGAACTATTTATACAAGTTCCAATGATCAAACAACGGCCGCTTCTATTCTGAACTATTTATAACAGTTTCAATGATCAAACAACGACCGCTTCTATTCTGAACTATTTATACCAGTTCAATCATCAAACAACCACTGCTTCTATTCTGATCTATTTATACCAGTTCCTATGATCAAACAACTACCGCTTCTATTCTGATCTATTTATACCATTTCCAATGATCAAACAACGACCGCTTCTATTCCGATCTATTTATAGCAGTTCAAATGATCAAACAAAGACCGCTTATATTCTGATCTATTTATACAGTTCAAATGATCAAACAACGACCGCTTCTATTCTGATCTATGTATACCAGTTCCAATGATCAAACAACCAACGCTTCTATTCTGAACTATTTATACCAGTTCCAATGATCAAACAACCACCGATTCTATTCTGAACTATTTATACCAGTTTCAATGATCAAACAACCACCGCTTCTATCCTGAACTATTTATACCAGTTCCAATGATCAAACAACGACCGCTTCTATTCCGATCTATTTATAGCAGTTCAAATGATCAAACAAAGACCGCTTCTATTCTGATCTATGTATACCAGTTCCAATGATCAAACAACCAACGCTTCTATTCTGAACTATTTATACCAGTTCCAATGATCAAACAACCACCGATTCTATTCTGAACTATTTATACCAGTTTCAATGATCAAACAACCACCGCTTCTATTCTGAACTATTTATACCAGTTCCAATGATCAAACAACGACCGCTTCTATTCCGATCTATTTATAGCAGTTCAAATGATCAAACAAAGACCACTTCTATTCTGAACTATTTATACCAGTTCCAATGATAAAAAAACACCGCTTCTCTTCTGATCTATTTATACCAGTTCCAATGATCAAACAACCACCGCTTCTATGCTGATCTATTTATACCAGTTCCAATGATCAAACAACCACTGCTTCTCTTCTGATCTATTTATACCAGTTCCAATGATGAAACAACCACTGCTTCTATTCTGATCTATTTATACCAGTTCTAATGATCAAACCACCACCGCTTCTATTCTGATCTATTTATACCAGTTCCAATGATCAAACAACTACCACTTCTCTTCTGAAATATTTATACCAGTTCCAATGATCTAACAACGACCGCTTCTATTCTGAACTATTTATCTAAGTTCCAATGATCAAACAACAACCAATTCTCTTCTGAAATATTTATACCAGTTCCAATGATCAAACAACGACCGCTTCTATTCTGAACTATTTATACCAGTTCCAATGATCAAACCACCACCGCTTCTATTCTGAACTATTTATACCATATATTGAGGTGGTCTTAGTTCACTGATATCTTTTATACATGTTAAAATATTTGCATAACGTTTAGCCTTGCATTTCAAATAACAACTTTTTTTAAACATAACAACGCCTTGAAGTTCACAATAACAACATTATCACACACGTCAACACTTACAACACCATTGACATTTCATTGAAAGTAATTGCTATCTATACAAATAATAAGCTATTTAGTGTGATGCTTTATTTTAATTGATCTTGGACCTTATTAGTGCGAAAGTTATGCAAAACCTTGTTATTTAAGTTATTTTTAAATAGTTAGGGGGGAGGGGGGGTAGTTAATCCAGTAAATAGTCGGACTCTGATGTCTAGCCCAGGTGGAACTTATTTTGCTTTTTTATGAAAATGTGCAATTTCAAGAAAACTACATAATTTATTTCGTGAAAGGGGCGGACGAAATCCTGGTCCGCCCTATGTGGTATTAGCCTTATTAATCATACTTTCTATACACACATATATATATATTCTTATAATCCCTAATATTATAAATATATAAATATATTATATTGTTATCGAATTAGCGCACATTTAACGATTAAAACAATATTGTGTGGAGGAGGGAGTAAAACTAAGTATGTCTTAACATTAAGAATGTTAGCATTTTAGCATTAGGTTTCATTGGGGCAATGACATTATTGACTGACAGATAGGCTAGATTAGGCCATATTTGGGAACTACACATACTGCACTAAACAGCACTAGCACCTCTCATACTGCGCATATATTAACATTGTAGCTATTATATGAACCACGTATTCCCTAAATCTCTAACGTACATGGAGACAAGATCAATTTTTTTTTTTATTGTGGCTATTGTCTCAGAAAACACTAAAATACTTTATTTTCTCATTTAACTCTTGATTTATTAGTAATAGTTTGAACTGCCTTAGCACTGACCCAGAGACGTTCTCTTCTCATCTTTGTGTCCGTGATAGTGGCTTTGTAACTAGAACTATATTTATAGATATACTATTTCTACAGTTAATGACTTTGTAAATAGAACTATATTTATAGATATACTATGTCTACAGTTTGTGACTTTGTAAATAAAACTATATTTATAGATATACTATTTCTACAGATAATGACTTTGTAAATATAACTATATTTATAGATATACTATGTCTACAGTTAATGACTTTGTAACTAGAACTATATTTATAGATATACTATGTCTACAGTTAATAGTTTGTAACTAGATCTATATTTACAGATATACTTTGTCTACCTTTAATGACTTTGTAAATATAACCATATTTATAGATATACTATGTCTACAGTTAATGTCTTTAAATGTTGACCTCTTTGTGTTTGTATCATGGAAAAGAAATCATTCTTCATTTTTATGGGGTTTCTCATTTCAAAAGGTAAGTTCATTAACTTAATCAACTATTACTATTGCTAACTTGTAAATATGCATCCAAAATGTAATATTGACATTAGAATTTAAAAAAAAAATAACAATAGATATCAATTCCTCACTCACCCCTTCGTCCCCACCTTACAAGAACATTCTTTATGTGAGTCAAAATCAAAATTCTTTATGTCAGTCAAAGCCAACATTCTTTATGTGAGTCAAAGCCAATATTTTTTATGTGAGTCAAAGCCAACATTCTTTATGTGAGTCAAATCCAACATTCTTTATGTGAGTCAAAACCAACATTCTTTCTGTGAGTCAAAGCCAACATTCTTTATGTGAGTCAAAGCCAACATTATTTATGTGAGTTACAGCCAACATTCTTTATGTGAGTTAAAGCCAACATTCTTTATGTGAGTCAAAGCCAACATTCTTCATGTGAGTTAAAGCCAACATTCTTTATGTGACTTAAAGCCAACATTCTTTATGTGAGTCAAAGCCAAAATTATTTACGTGAGTTAAAGCCAACATTCTTTATGTGAGTTAAAGCCAACATTCTTTATGTGGGTAAAAGCCAACATTTTTTATGTGAGTCAAAGCCAACATTCTTTATTTGAGTCAAAGCCAACATTTTTTATGTGAATCAAAGCCAACATTCTTTATGTAAGTTAAAGCCAACATTCTTTATGTGAGTTAAAGCCAACATTCTTTATGTGGCTCAAAGCCAAAATTCTTTATGTGAGTCAAAGCCAACATTCTTTATGTGAGTTAAAGCCAACATTCTTTATGTGGATCAAAGTCAACATTCTTTATGTGAGTCAAGGCCAACATTCTTTATGTGAGTTAGAGCCAACATTCTTTATGTGAGTTAAAGCCAACATTCTTGATGTGGGTCAAAGCCAACTATCTTTTTGTGAGTCAAAGCCAACATTCCTTATATGAGTCAAAGCCAACATTTTTTTATGTGAATCAAAGCCAACATTCTTTATGTGGGTCAAAGCCAACATTCTTTATGTGAGTTAAAGCCAACATTCTTTATGTGGGTCAAAGCCAACATTCTTTATGTGAGTCAAAGCCAACATTATGTATGTGAGTTAAAGCCAACATTCTTTATGTAAGTTAAAGCAACCATTCTTTATTTGAGTTAAAGCCAACATTATTTATGTGACTCAAAGCCAACATTCTTTATTTGAGTCAAAGCCAACATTTTTTATGTGAGTCAAAGCCAACATTCTTTATGTGAGTCAAAGCCAACATTCTTTATGTGAGTCAAAGCCAACATTCTATATGTGAGTCAAAGACATATTTAATATATTCTGATTTTTGCTTTCGCAATCGATGAGACATTTTCGTTTTCATCAAATTTGAAAATATTAAGAAAAGTTTAACTCCCAGACCGTATGTGAAAATGAATGACAGAAAGAATACAGAAGTGCAACAAGAAATATATCTGAATAGAGCAAAGAAGAGAAACGAGATAGCGATTGAAACTGGAATGATGTTAGAAATATATTATCATTGAGAAAACTGAATATTCAGTTTAATTATATAGATGGATACAACAATCGAGAGAAAGGGAGATAAAGAGATCGAACTAGAAAATAAAGAGAGAAAATAAATTTAAAAATGGTGATATAGAGAAAGAGAAAAGAAAGAAATAGTGTTAGAAAGATAGAGAGAAAGAGAAAAGAAAGATATATAGTTAGAAAGATAGAGAGAAAGAGAAAAGAAAGATATATAGTTAGAAAGATAGAGAGAAACAGAGAATAAAAGAGCAATAGAAAGAGAGAGTATTAATGACAGTTACATATTCCAGATTTTAAGTATTTTTTTTTAAAAATAAATTTAAAACTCAACAAATTTTTACATCTGTTTCTATAAAGTGAAGGAAAAGAAAGAGAAGATCGTGTGGGGTGGTTTGTGATGAATGTAAAACAAAACATGTTGGGGATCTCAATCGTTTTCTGTTTGATTTAATGACCTCTTCTTGACTAAGAGTATTTACATTTAAACCAATGGAGGAGATAAGGTGGGGTTGGGGAACACCTGTGCTTTATTACTAGCTGTATATTATTTCCCTATTTTAATGGTCAATATTTTCGGCTGAATATATGTGTGTGTTTTTCCCCCACTTACCCCAATATCGTCTCTAACCTATTCTAAGCCCGTATTCGGATATTTTAATGTGTTTTTATATTTTAACAAGAACATGTCTGCTTTCTATTGTCTACTCTCTTTTTATTTCAAAAGTTTTGTAAATATACTCGTTCTACATCCAATTTTTGATTTAAAAAAAAAACTCTTTGAATATATGTCATTTTGTGATTTCGATAAAAACGATGTTTATTTGACATGTGTTAAGTGGGAAATTTCATATAAATAAATGTTGATTTTTTTCTTCAGTTTGCTTGACAAAAAAAGAAGATTTCGTCTGCTCTGGAACGGAATACAACATCGCACTGGTCTACGATTGTCGCTGCAACTTACAGCTACAACAATATTTCTTTTTTGAATTTCTTGTTTTCTTTAAACCATTTGATTTTTATAACAATATTATTCGGATGACTTATGGAAAATCTAATTTACTGATAGTTGATAAGTTAAGCCAGAAAAATGTTACCTCATACACAGTAGGCAAGTATGCATTACAATTAAACACCTCGTCATGTCCTCAGCATCTGCCTCTAAAGACTTTATTCAATGACACGAGAGAGGCTTTAAGTGGCGTTAGCAAAACTGTAACAAAGTTGGCCATCTTTGTGTTGTCTGAAAATTTGACTGAATACGAGAACGATGACGCCACAGTGACACGCGGGCTGGAGATTGAACAAAGTCTAAATGCTGATATCAAGAGATTGTTTATACTAGTCAAGCCATCGGTAAAACTTGAAGTGAAAAATCGAACATTAGTATACACAAGTACATTAACAAACTATGAGTATATTGTAATGACAATCATTAAAAATATTTGCAATTTGTGCAGTGAAGATGAGAATGACATAATAAAGATTGACGACAGCTGTTATAATGTTTTGCGCTTTAAATATGAATTGGCAGCTTGGAGCGCATCCTTGCAATGGCATGAACATTGGCCTTACACACGTTTGGCTTCTTTCAATTCGAGATCGGAATATGAACAGTTTATATCACAATGGAACATTCTGTTAGAAAATATTACTCATGAATGTCGGAAAGGTGTAATGTTATATGATTATATTGATTGCAATACAACATTGGTGAATGACACAGAAGTTATTACTTTTGACGCTTTGATCGGTCTTTCACATTGGGGCAGAAGCTTCTGTGAAGATTACACATGGGATGATGGAACTCAACTGTCATTTGATCCACCTTGGGGTTCTCGTATTGAGGGCGAACAATGTGTTTACATGTCACAAAAATATTACTATACTGGTGACGTCATAACAAGTGCACACCTTGACTGGAATTCAATGGATTGTTATGAAAGTAAGGGAATAATTTATGTTATATGTGAATCCGACATTACTGATGTGAAGGAACGATCATTTACACTAAACGACTTCAAACACCAGAGACAAGAGTCTCAAGTTCATTTACTTTACACAAGTTATTCCCATTTATTGCGCAAATTTATGAATAACGCATTAAAAAATGGAGTGTTTTTTCCAGTGGCACAAAACATTTCAATAAACTTTATTCAGAAAAAATGCCAGAATGTCTGCCACAAATGTAAAGAGAGTAATGAGACATACTTGAGTAAACATATTGAAACCAACAGTGAAATTGTTCCATCAACAGCAAACAAAAGACACTCTTGTGAAATAAACCAAATTAATTGTCCCACGTTACTTTCTAATAGCTACAATCACATGTGCAGATTGTTGGGAGAATCGGAAAGAAATTCAATCCATTTAAATAATAGCAGCAGGTTTGAAATTATTTACCTGAGAAAACCAAGCACAACTGTGGCTAAGTGTTTATATGAGATAGACACTGAAGAAGGTAGAGCTGTGTTTTAAAACTACACCCCCTTACAAGATTGTAAAAAAATTGTGTGTCCACCAGGATTTTTTAAATGTCCAGATTCCTACTGTATTCCTTTTTTCCTTGTAAATGACCGTGTTAAAAATTGTCCTCATGGAGAAGATGAAGGTTTTAATAACTATGAGACAACATTGTGTGCCGGAAAACTCCAGTTTAAGCTAAGAAATATTTGTCTGCAACAAGAAATTTGTAGAGCAAATGGTCAATGTATAAACAATACTAATGAGTTTGTCTGTCAAGTACCATGCGACACTGGTTATGTTTGTGTGTCAATTATCGTAAGGACAGAAACCGGTAATTACAGTACATTTTATAACACATTTGTTGAGACCACAGTTCAAATATTTAAGAATTTAGGCTTGTTTACATTTTCCCCACAAATCTACTATTTTCTTCACTTCTTTAAATTTGTAGAAGTAGATCTAAGTAACTGTGGAATATGTGACCTAGACAACGTCATGGCAAGCCCTGACAGTGCAGATGTCATCATCTTAGATGTAAGTCGCAATTCAATTTTTGGACACACATTTTATGTCATACAAGAAATGAAGAATTTACAGAAGTTAAATATGTCATTTAACAAGCATTTAGAACTTGATGATAAATTAACTTTCCCATTACATTTACAGGTTCTAGATTTGTCTCACACTAAATGTGACTCTGGTATAATGAAGTATTTGGTTAATATGTCATGTTTAAAGATTCTAGAACTTCGTAACGTTGAGCCAATAGATTTAGGCCTAACAGTAAATGTACAGCTTGATATACTTGATGTACGTGGTACAGAGCTCATTAATATAAAATATGGCTACTTGAATGGGTTGTCTATTCAAACAGCCTTGTACACTGATGACTTTAGAATTTGTTGTGAAGTCATCAGAGGACCAAATATTACGGAAGATAAATGTCACGCACCACGTGACGCAATCTCCACGTACCAGGATCTGATTGGTGACCCACAAAAACGTATCATTCTGTGGGTGGTTGGCATTTTATCACTTCTTGGAAACATGGTGGTTGTGATTTATAGGATCGTTTTGGACAGAGCTGTCTTTAATAAGGCATACGGACTTTTTGTTGTTTGCTTGGGAGTGTCTGATTTTATTATGGGCATCTACCTGATAATAATAGCTGGGGCAGATTTGTTTTACCGGAACATGTATGTTTTAGAAGATTCCAACTGGAGACATAGCGACACATGTAAATTAGCTGGCATTCTGTCAACATTCTCCAGTGAGACTTCCACGATGTTCATTTGTCTCATTACACGTGACAGGTATTTGGTCATCAAATATCCGTTTTGTCAACATAGATTTTCAAAGACTGGGAAAATAGCCTCCATTTGTCTGACACTGATTATAGGTGTCGTAGTTTCTGTGATCCCAGTTCTGTTTCCTGGCTGGGAGATTTATTCCTCTAATGGGATGTGCTTGGCGCTTCCTTTCAGTTCTGGGAGACACACGGGATGGGAATATTCAGCGATCTTGTTTGTCGGCCTCAATTTCGTTCTCTTTATTCTTATAGCCATCGGCCAGCTGGCAATATTCCTAGCCATCATCTCGTATACACATGTTTCATTCTGTGGAACAAGAGATGATTTAAGAAAAGCTCAGGATCTCTCTATTGCCAAACAGTTATTTTTTGTGGCCTTTTCAGACTTCTGCTTCTGGTTTCCTATAGGAATTATGGGTATCATGTCTCTCAACGGCTTTCAGTTTAATCTTGACGTCTACGCTTGGTCCGCGATTCTCATTCTGCCGGTAAACTCAGCCATCAACCCATTAATCTACACGTTGCCAGCTATTTTGAGAAAGATTACATCTGTTCATCTGGTGTCTAAACAGACGTCACTCACCTCATAACAGCGTATGTGAAACCAAAATTGTACAGTTCACACGCCTCATGATATTGCAGTTTTAAACCTAATGTAACATTTTACTGATATCGTTGTTTTCTCAGCAAAATAATCAGTTGAATATTTTCTGTGGAAAGAAATCATTTGAATATTTTTTGTGGAAAGAAGTAATTTGTGGCTTTAAACAAAACAATGATGCATTAAAGTAAATAGTGCATTTTCAGTACATGTTAAATTATATGAATGTTGAATGTTTATAAAATATTAATTACATACGAACAATTTGTGTCAATATAACAATATATGTTAAGTTTTAATAATGGTTTTGAATACTACATTAGTATACTTTTCGGCACATGCCTTAATCAGTACAAAAAGTAAACAATTAAATAAATAAAAAATTAAATTTACATAATATATATATATATATATATATATATATATATATATTTATATATATATATATACCTATATATCCTACCTACATGATCTGTTTCCCTATATAGAGCATAAATTAATAAAAAAGATTTAGTACGTTGACTCCCTGCGAGATAAACAAAATCCACAATTTTACGTAAGCGCAATGTCGTTTTCCTGTTCGTTCGTATTTAAATTTAACCCCAAGTCACTTTCTTTCCATTCTTATTTATTTTGTTGCTGTCCGTGTTTGTTTTTCGCCCACTCCTATTTCTTTTTTTAGGTAGGATAAATGTATGTATTATGTAAATTTAGCTTATACGTATTTAATTGTTATCTTGTTGTACTGTTGGAGGCATGTGCCGAAATGTTTACTTGTGTAGTATGTAAAACTACTATTTAAGTTTAACATCTATTGTTATTTTGACTCAAATTGTTCGTTTCCAATTAATCTATTTTAAAGTTTTATCTCAGTCCAACACGTTTTATAAATGTTGATCACATTTGTTAATGTCATTCTTGCTCAAACAGGATAATATTTTCCATATATTCCACGACAAAATGAGTCGCTTCTCACATCGGCCTATTTTGAGCTACAGTCAAAAATATGTGTTTGGGTCGAAAAGGATCGATTTTGGGATTTCGATTATTTGTAATTATTTATTTATTTCTGCACACATCTATAATATTATTTTAAAAAAATTAAACCTATAACTTATTTAAAAATTACTTTAAAAATAATACCCTGTAAGATGTTCATGTAAAATCTGCGTAAAATTGAGCATATTTATATTTTTTGAACGCTATTTTCTTCATTATCCTTTCGAGCTAACTTGCCAGGTTTGGCATCATTGGAAAGAGTATTCTCCCTTTTATTATTATGTCTAACGTACACGTAGGCTTTATAAATATCAACCAACCAAAAGGCTTAAATTAATAAAGGATTTTTCGGAAAATAATGTCAATAATGCTGTCGCTATGAAGGGAAAGCCGTTTTTTCATTGAATGATACTAGCACGTGACTTTTTCTAACCAACCCCAGCGAATGTTTATGCTTAACTTTTCAACATGGCTGCCTCCTGTACGAAAGAAATTACCATCGCTAAGCACTTAATTCGGCAAGAAATGCACATATTAATGATGAAAAAGATTTGGAAAGTGTTGAAAATATTATACAAGAGTATTTTACAACACCAGCATTGGATGACACTGACGGATCTAGCTCTAGTGGTGAGTCTGAAGCGAGTGATGACCAAGAAAATGCATCTGCTCTGCTGTGTACACTTGATCAACTTGGATGTAGTAGTGATGAAGAAGAAAATGACCCACCTTTGATCGAAGATGTTTCTATAAACAATCAAAGCTATAGTGACGTTATGCAGCCAGACGAAGAAAAGAATAAGGTGGCATCTTTTGATTGCCGGTGCTCGATAAATTCATCGCATAGCTCTGTCTCGACCTCAATAAAAAAAGGGTGCATTGGACAATTCACAGCTGATGAGATTTTAGAGCGAAGGCTGGACATGCAGGAATTAACAGAAGGTAAATATTTTATTCAGCCTTTAAGTGTTATTCATATTTTTTTAGGGCTAACACTTATAACTAGAACTAGATATTAAACAGTAAACAAATAGGCTAATTTAGGCCTATTAATTAATTTACTAGGCCTAAACCACTATGCTCATACTATTAAAACCGTTACTAATACTAAATGAATTACTTAGAGCTAGACATTAGGCTTATGTGCAGTTGGCTAGATATTATGTCATAGAATGTACAGATGTAAACTATTCTATTTAAAGATTATTGAAAGTTTCTATTCTATCTCTTCAGCTGAAAAGGACATGATATTTATAGGCATACTGGCTGGTAGCTCTACAAATAGCAGTGAGTTGACAATTGATAAGCCTTGTCGACGAAAAGTAAGAAAGTTGGAGAGAACCTCCTACACTGTCAATGGCAAGAATGTTTGCAGGGAGGCATTCAAGTTTATATATGGGTAAGTCATCTGGATGATTGATATTTTTTTAACTGTGATGCTCAAAACATAAAACACATATGATTTAATGTTAAAAAAATTTTGGAAACCAGGTAGTAAAAATCATTATTAATTTAATGTTATTTTAATGTATTTTTAATGTTTCAGAATTAGCCAAAACAGGCTGACCAATGTCCAGAAAAGATTCAGGGCCTGGAGGGATACAGGCAGTATTCCGGAAAAGAAGTGGGGCGGTAGAAGGTTAAATAAGCATGCTTTAAAACCTGACGATGTTGAGCGGGTTGTTACCTTCCAACAGTAATTAACCCACCAGGTCTCTCGGCAGAGCGTCAAGAATATTTGCACAAAAACATACGTCCTTTTGTGCGATCTGATGTGCAGGATGTTCTTTGTCCTTAAACTTCTTAAGTTGAGCTGTGATGCTCAAAACATAAAACACATATGATTTAATGTTAAAAAAATTTTGGAAACCAGGTAGTAAAAATCATTATTAATTTAATGTTATTTTAATGTATTTTTAATGTTTCAGAATTAGCCAAAACAAGCTGACCAATGTCCAGAAAAGAATCAGGGCCTGGAGGGATACAGGCAGTATTCCGGAAAAGAAGTGGGGCGGTAGAAGGTTAAATAAACTTGCTTTAAAACCTGACGATGTTGAGCAGGTTGTTAACCCACCAGGTCTCTCGGCAGAGCGTCAAGAATATTTGCACAAAAACATACGTGTTTTTGTGCGATCTGATGTGCAGGATGTTCTTTGTCCTTAAACTTCTTAAGTTGAGCAACACTTTGATTTAATTTTTATGTCTCTAAGTTAATTACTTATTTTTTTATGATTTTTTGAAAATTCATTAAATTGTGTATTTTTACCTCCTTTTGGAAACATTTCAAAATGTGACAAAACACCATTTTCATTTCAATAAATTTTTAAAATGTAACAATTTAAACCCATGAAGAAAATTGAGTTTGTTCTCTATGTATATGAGATTGTAATGAGAGTAAGTGATTGTCTTTAAGTCATTTACTTCTACAGATATGGCTTTGCAAAATGGTACTTTATATTGTGTTTAAAAAATCAAAATATGAAGATTTAAAAAAAAAATCATTTTAAATAACTATGGGGGATATATGGACAAATGTGGTATCCACATTCTTAGAATCATTAGATCTCACTCAATCACCAAAAAGAGAGCTGTAAAACGATTTTGAAAAATCAGTTTGTGGTACCTACTAATACACCTTAATACTATTTTTTAAAACTAAAACCTAAATTTTTATATTTTCTTTTTTTACGCATAACAAAAAAAGTATATAACACTTTCCTTTCAAATATTCCACATATCTTGAGTAAAAAGGTTTGAATAACTGTGCCTAATTTAAACAAAATCCATAAACGGTTGCTAAGGAAATTCTTATTCCGAAAAATATATTTAGTAAAATTAATTTTTCTCAAAATCAGGGCTTGGATAGTGGCTCCAATAAAATATTCATAACTAAAAATGTTACTGTCCGATTTTCAAGCGGTTTTCACCGTTGAACTCAAAATTAAAAGATATATAAGACTAGATAAAAATCTCAAAATGGCCATCAGGTGAGAAGCGACTCATTCTGTCGTGGAGGGTCACATATATTATATTTGGCAATTCAAAGGTTAACATATTTACTTTTCTAATTACCACAAATTTTTAGATGTATTTTTAATATAACTGTTCTCAAGTGTTTCAAGATGAAAATATATATTTGTGTTTTGCAGATTTAAAAAAAAAAAAGAATGTTTTCGTTGTAAAGTTGGTCTAAAGAAATCTCCAAACTCTCCATCCTGTATGTTTATACAAAAAAAATCATTAAACATTTATTGTATTTTTGTATCTTTCTTGTTAATCAAAAGATTTCATGTTTAACACTTCTTCTGAATTGTACCCTTTTATGAATGTATCATTGAACGGATGTTTAATTGAAAATGTTGATCTTTATGCGTAATGTGAACTGTATCATCTCATTTACGTATTATATGTATTATTTTTGAATGAATATTTTATCGAAGCTGTTGATCGTTATGTCAAATGCTAACGGTATTATCTGATTTACATATTCATATTCTATGTATTATCATTGAACGAATGTGTCATTGTAGCAGTTGATAGGTATGTGAAATGTGAACTTTATCATCTTATTTACATATTCTATGTGTTATCATTGAATTAAAAAAATTCTAACTGATTAACCTAATTTATATTATTATAATAGACTAGCAAGAACCCGGCATGCGTTGCAATGCCTCTAAAGACAGAAAGTGTTTGCATTTTAATTATGTCTATTCAAGAGCTTTTACATACATAAAGTTGTTCTTTTTTTCCGTCTGGTACATACACGAATAAATCAGAAGGTTTTCCGACGCGAGAGCAGGCCACATACACCTGTCCATGGGAGTAGCATGGGTTTTAAAATTTTAGTCCGCAAACTTGTAGCAATTGTCCATGTGCAAACGCGTGTCGCACCTTAAAATGCAGACGTTTGAATTCAAATGGCATCATTGGGATGCGTGACAACAGTACATCAGCTCATTTACATTTTCCATTTAAAATAGTAGCTTCAGCTTCAATGGTATATTTCATTATGTTTTTCATTGAAAAGTGTTACCGTTGTAAAGTCGTGGCTGATTTTTGTTTCATTAAAGAATGATAGGCACGCCAATTTTCAATGTTAAAACGTGCGATGGAATGCCTGGCAAGTCAAGTGATTGGATAATTGACAACGTCGTCTTAATTCAATACAGTATCGATGGACTTAACGTTGTCGTTTCGCCTGGGATTTCACTTTGAATGCTTAAGTTGATTGCATTGTAATCGTTGTTTTTGGCTGAAAATATAGCACGTGCACTGAGCCACTGATGATTTTTGTAATACTGTGCGATATTTCGAAAAACTGTATGTGTGATTTTGTCGGTGGTAGCTGCAGTTTTACAGAAGCTTGTTGGCAGTGAAAAACATTGAGTGGATTCATCAATTGCCATTTCCACTTTCCCAATGTCCAACATATGTTTTGCGAAACGTTCAGCGGATGCATCATCATGTAGTTCTACACGCATAATCGTCTTCAAAGTCAATTTCTGTACATGCCGCCATAAAACTGATGATTTGAGAAATGCATTTAATTCATCAGCAGCTGTTGAGGCCACCATCCAAAAGAGTTGCTGCAATTCCAGATGATGCAATAGCCAGTGCAATATTTTTTTGTGATCGTATTATTGCCAAAATGAGTGAAATTGGAAAGATTTTCCTGTGCCTCCTGCGCAGCTAGGAAATATATTCCACCGATTTGATTGGTAATTGCATGCATAATTCTGTAATGCAATATGAGTTTCTCTGTAACCAATTTCGGTAAGATTCATCCAAACAAATATACCTAATTCTTGGATATCAAAATGCGTTTCTCGTTTCAAATCACGATTGTAAAGCTTGTTTGCAGATCGATTCGGACAAGCCATTTCCAACACTACCAATGCTTTGTTAGAGATTGCCAAGCACGTGTCCACAATCGAAACCAATGCCTAATTATACACTTTTGGTGTAAATTTAATGTCCGGATTTTGATTCGTTGCACGCAACGATGTAGGATATTTTCAATCCGGTAGTCTTTGTATTTCTCTCAAAGATCTTTTGGATTGGATGGGAAGCAAGTTGTCAATATGATTGCAAACAAAGTGTTTATTAGCTGTGGTTGAGCAATTCTCGATGCATCAAAGAGCGAAGTGTCCCAATGAGCATCGTTTTCCAAAAGTTTTAATTCTTGGCAAGCTTCACGATAAGTGGCTCATACTTGACCGTTTACTGTTCTCAGTTCTTGGAATGATGTTAGTCCATGTACGTTGATTAACAGTAATCGCAAGTAAAAGCAGTCTGCATTGTTTTGTTGAACAGTGTACAGACGGCCTAATGCAATGGTATTTCACAATTAACACAACTTATTAGGTCACACACAAAATGAGATGTCACTGTTTGTATTTGATTCAATTAATTTACAATATTGCTAACTTTAATAATTTTCACAGTTAGGCTCTTCCATCTCAAAACACAAAAACCTCACACAATAGGTACGTTCATTGTTGGCAGGAGAGTTTCAGTTGTATAGCTTCACATTCAATTACATAAAACATAAATTCAAGCGTTAAAATCACGATATTACCATAGTTCATTACCTACTTGTCAAGTGTGTTATTTAATTACTTAAGAAACCATCGATTCATGTAAAATGTCTTTACATAACACAAAACAACTCCGAAATTATAAGACTCTATTCAAGAAAAACTTTTAATTTAAAAATAAAACAACAACATGCATTCAACGTCATTTCCGATTCTAAAATACGTCACAAAATTCAAGCTGATTTATAAAATTAACAAAAATACTCTCCACACTAAAAATGAAAAACGTTTTTTCTCTGCTTTACTACAAATGTATAATTTGTTCAAGGACGGTAGTGTTGATAGCTCCGTTTTAAATTATATTGATGAAGCTCATTTTAGAAAACGAAAAAGAATATTGTAAAATGGCTGTACTAAGTTAGAAAAATTTGCGAATGGATTCAGCTCAATCCACACATGCAATATCTCTGTTTGAAATTATAGTTATAAAACTCTTAACATATAAAACGAATTGATGGTCACTGGCCCAAACGGAATATTGTAAAATGTTTTTCTAATTTAGAAACGTTTGCGGTAGTGCGCATTTCAATTGATTACGTTTTATCAAAAATCGGATGAATGGTTTAGAAATGCATACGATACTTATATAGTTAATAAAAGAGTGGAAAACGAAATTTTGGCCCCCGGCCACAAACGGAATATAGTAGAATATTTGTATTACTTCAGAAACCTACTTAATATGTCACACACACAATTTAATGTCACTATTTGTAATTTATTATAAAGCTATCCATCCGTGCATTAGTTCAGTTTTATCGCAATCACTTGAATGGTGTAGGAGCGCATACAGTTTGAAATTATATGTATATAGCTCATGTTAGAAAAAACGAACATAGGGCCCCTGGCTCAAATCTCAGTTTTATCGCAATCGCTTGAATGGTGTAGGAGCGCATACAGTTTGAAATTATATGTATATAGCTCATGTTAGAAAAAACGAACATAGGGCATCAGGCTCAAATCTCAGTTTTATCGCAATCGCTTGAATGATGTAGGAGCGCATACAGTTTGAAATTATATGTATATAGCTCATGTTAGAAAAAACGAACATAGGGCCCCTGGCTCAAATCTCAGTTTTATCGCAATCGCTTGAATGGTGTAGGAGCGCATACAGTTTGAAATTATATGTATATAGCTCATGTTAGAAAAAACGAACATAGGGCATCAGGCTCAAACTTGAATTTTTTTTAAACGGTTGTAGTAATTTAAGAACCTTTGTGGGCGATTGCACAACATGTCACTAAAGTTTCATCGCATTCTGAAAAATGGTATAGGAGCGCTTATGGAAATTATTTTTTACAAAGCTCATATCAGTAAAAATATTAATTTTGGTCCAACGGTTGAAAACGGAATATTTTAAAAGTGTTCTAATGAATGAGTAAAATGCGCAGGCTTATTGATAACAACTCACCAAAGTTTTGTCGCAATAGCATTAATGGTGTAGGAGAGCATACGATTTGAAAATATATGTATATAGTTCATAAAAAAAATTGAACATAGGGCCCCTGACTCAAAACATAATATTTTAAAACGGTTGTAATAATTCAGAAACATTTACGGACATACTCGCAACATCTCACGAACGTTTTATCAGAATCGGATAAATGGCGTAGGAGCGCATGTGGAAAATATTTTTTACAAAGCGCATAGAAGAAAAAAAAACGAATTAAGGGCCAACGGCAAAAAACGGAACAATTTATATGGTTTTTAATGACTCAGTTAAATGGCCATTTATTTGGACAACAAATATATATAAATATATGTGATATGTATATGATATATAGACACCTTTCATTGGCAATGTGCAGCATACATCAATAAATATGATTTTATATATATATACATCTTTTATGTGCAATGTGCAGCATACATCAATATAATTAAATGATATATAGGTAAATATAAATATAGACATCTTTCATTTTAACAAAAGTGCACACATGTTGCCAATGTCAGATATATTTTATTATTTACACAACATTTGCAATTGTAGAACAGTATGTAGTGCAGTGGACATCTCAAATTATAGACAAATGTTCATCATAATGGACATCACAAAGTAAAGTACACTCTGTGTGATAGTGGATATTAAAAAGTAGAGATTGTCGAAATGTAACTCTTGATGTCCTGTGGTCATCCATGCTTCTAATCCAGACGCTCAACCATGGAAATCACACTACCACAAATACCAGTGTAACCGACAACAAACACTGGATATATCGATATGAGTTCAATGTATAATTTTAATATGCCTCGTACGCCTCACAAATCAGTGTACTTATCAACGTTCAACTTTACTTTTTATCTAGCTGAATCCTCACACATTGAAAGCTAAGCCTTGCACATCTCACAACAAACTCTGTCTTGAACAGCACACAACGGCCATCTCTGTCCTCTCTCAAAAACGAAAACTAACGCGTCATATCCCCTTAAACAATTACGTCACAACACTCTCACACAAACGATAGAGCTGCACATGCAATCTCTAACTAAACATCTTTCCCCCATTAAGCATGACAACAATGATCTACACATAACAACAGTGATTCTCATATCCTTGATACACATGGTTTAAACGCACATATGCACATGGCTAACCGTACACATACCCATGGAAAACTGCACACTTAAATTTTTAATTGTTAAACGCCAATATACATAGCTAATCGCACAGATACATGTTGATTACAGTACACAGAGACATTTCTGAACGCACACATGCACATAATACAAACTTAAATACACATAGCTAACCTAAACCCTACACATATCTCACTACACACATACTGAAAATACACATGACTAAAAGTATGTATACCAATGGATAACCGAACACACATATACACTATGGCTAACCACACACATACACATGGCATAACGACACGGGAAGGAATTATTTTTATTATTATTAGCGTTTATTTTTTTTTTAATACAGTTTGAGAACCCTAGGTTTATTCAATTCATTTATTGGTGATATTCATTTTGATTTATCATTATCTTTCTCATCAATGTTTTCATAGGCAAATGTGAATACTATTAAAAAATCCTAAGGAATGGTAATATTCCAATTATTATTTATTTATTTTTTTAAAATTAATTTTGTTTGTAAATATAAGTCTCTTTCATTTTCAATAGATTCATTTCTCATATACATTGTTCTTGACGAAATAACACGCTGGGTGATGTATCACGAGTTAGTCTAATAATTATGGAGCAGGTCTACTACAGATCTTTTTGCCTTATTAATTTGGAGAACAATTTACGATTCTAGATGTCTTTTGCAATTCTTTTCGAGACGCTACAAAACAACAATTTCAAGAGAACCGTTTAAAAAAATATTTTTTCCCAAACCATTGTGGGGGAGGGAGGCTGGGCACCGAACGAAATCATGACGTCACCAGCACAGAAAGACTTCACTTCAACTTGATGTAGGCGTCACTTTAACTTGATGTAGGCCTCACTTCAACTTGATGTAGGCCTCACTTCAACTTGATGTAGGCCTCACTTCAACTTGATGTAGGCCTCACTTCAACTTGATGTAGGCCTCACTTCAACTTGATGTAGGCCTCACTTCAACTTGATGTAGGCCTCACTTCAACTTGATGTAGGCCTCACTTCAACTTGATGTAGGCCTCACTTCAACTTGATGTAGGCCTCACTTCAACTTGATGTAGGCCTCACTTCAACTTGATGTAGGCCTCACTTCAACTTGATGTAGGCCTCACTTCAACTTGATGTAGGCCTCACTTCAACTTGATGTAGGCCTCACTTCAACTTGATGTAGGCCTCACTTCAACTTGATGTAGGCCTCACTTCAACTTGATGTAGGCCTCACTTCAACTTGATGTAGGCCTCACTTCAACTTGATGTAGGCCTCACTTCAACTTGATGTAGGCCTCACTTCAACTTGATGTAGGCCTCACTTCAACTTGATGTAGGCCTCACTTCAACTTGATGTAGGCCTCACTTCAACTTGATGTAGGCCTCACTTCAACTTGATGTAGGCCTCACTTCAACTTGATGTAGGCCTCACTTCAACTTGATGTAGGCCTCACTTCAACTTGATGTAGGCCTCACTTCAACTTGATGTAGGCCTCACTTCAACTTGATGTAGGCCTCACTTCAACTTGATGTAGGCCTCACTTCAACTTGATGTATGTGTTATGAACTAGATTGTTGTGAATGTTGGTTAGGGGGAGTTGTTGATCGTGAGGTCAGAGCGTGAAGTAAGTCCGTGGTGTGGAACATTAGTGTATGCTGGAAGTGTTGTAGGGATATAAGAAGGCTGTGTGTTAGTTGAGTGTTAGTTGTGCTAGGAGAGAGAGACATTGGGGGTCAAGAGATAATTGTTTGTTAGTTGTGCTAGGAGAGAGAGACAAGGGGGTCAAAGGTTAGTTGGTTGTTAGTTGTGCTAGGAGAGAGAGACATCGGGGGTCAAGAGTTAGTTGGTTGTTAGAAGTGCTAGGAGAGAGAGACACGGGGGTCAAGAGTTAGTTGGTTGTTAGTAGTGCTAGGCGAGAGAGATACACGGGGGTCGAGAGTTAGTTGGTTGTTAGTAGTGCTAGGCGAGAGAGAGAGACACGGGGGTCGAGATTTAGTTGGTTGTTAGTTGTGCTAGGAGAGAGAGACCATGGGGTCTAGAGTTAGTTGGTTGTTAGTAGTGCTAGGCGAGAGAGAGAAACGGGGTCAAGAGTTAGTTGGTTGTTAGTAGTGCTAGGAGAGAGAGACACGGGGGTCAAGAGATAGTTGGTTGTTAGTAGTGCTAGGAGAGAGAGACATTGGGGGTCAAGAATTAGTTGGTTGTTAGTAGTGGTTGAAGAGAGAGAGAGACACGGGGGTCAAGAGTTAGTTGGTTGTTAGTAGTGCTAGGAGAGAGAGACACGGGGGTCAAGAGTTGGTTGGTTGTTAGTTGTGCTAGGAGAGAGAGATACACGGGGGTCAAGAGTTAGTTGGTTGTTAGTAGTGCTAGGCGAGAGAGAGAGACACGGGGGTCAAGAGTTAGTTGGTTGTTAGAAGTGCTAGGAGAGAGAGACACGGGGGTCAAGAGTTAGTTGGTTGTTAGTAGTGCTAGGCGAGAGAGATACACGGGGGTCGAGAGTTAGTTGGTTGTTAGTAGTGCTAGGCGAGAGAGAGAGACACGGGGG
>CAXITT010001182.1:97468-138659 GCA_964033795.1 Lymnaea stagnalis | reverse complement strand
TTCTACAAGAATCATCACATTATATTGCAGTCTCTCCCCTTATTACCCTTACATTATATGACAATTAAATGTACAAAAATTATGATTCTTGTCTTGCCATTACAAAAACATATTGTCATCACTGTCATGATTTACCACATTGGTGTCCACCCTAAAACCTTAAAACCAGCTGCCTCGCTGGCTTCATGACAACCGTGGACAAATTTTAAATACAAAAACAAATCAGATAATGATTGAATATATTTACAAAAAAAAATAGTTTAACAACTAGTGTCTTTTTGTTCCACTGCCCCATGCCCGTTTCTCCCGATTGGCCATGCGAAGTGATCTGCGTGGTGTAATTGGAGGAAGTACAACTTGCGTTGTTGTCATGTGTTTACTTCGTGAGTGTGCAGAATGTTCGGGTGCAGTCATTACAGTTACACACA
Source organism: Lymnaea stagnalis (assembly GCA_964033795.1). Taxonomy (NCBI): domain Eukaryota; kingdom Metazoa; phylum Mollusca; class Gastropoda; family Lymnaeidae; genus Lymnaea; species Lymnaea stagnalis. The sequence continues at coordinate 138,231 of CAXITT010001182.1, read as the reverse complement.
TGTAATGGTACTTTGGTAAAACCTGTTTTAACAGAATAGCATCTCCACTGGACACGCATGATTTTAATCTGAATTAAAAATCCTTGTCTGTGAGGATGAGCTAACATCGGTTAGTTACCCTGTAGCCCTTGTGGCACCCATACACATACAACTTGTTATAAAAATGCAGTTTACAAAAAGTGGCACATTGTCACATCAGCATATTCTTCATTACATGTCATGTTTAGATGTTGAATTAATTGATCTATCCTTCTAATTTCTAAACCACAGACCATTATTGATCAGATATTGATGAGTGTGCAGATAGAACAAACACATGACAAAAGTTGTGTTTAAACATGGAGGTTTGTTACCCATATTCTCGTCAAAGTAAACAAAAACTGAAAATTGTAATGGATCTTGCAAGCAAGGTAGATTTATTTAAAATTAAAGTTATTCAAAGTAGGACTTTTTCAAATGAATTCAAGGCCAGGTGTGAATAGATCAATTGATTTAAATGCAAGGAAGAAATAGTTCAACTAAATTTAATTCAAAAAGTAATAGTACAAATGAATTAAATGCAACAAAGAATTAGTTCAAATGAACTCAATACCAGGTGGCCATAGTTCAAATGAATTTAATGCAGCTCAGAAACTGTTAAATGTATTAAATGCCACGTGGGAATAGTTTGAATTAAGTTAATGCAAGTTTGGAATAGTTCAAATGTTTTCAAAGCAAAGTAGGAATAGTTCAAATGAATTAAATGCAAAAGAGGAATAGTTCAAAAAATTAAAGCTATATTAAAAATGAAACCCTTGGGAAATAAAATAATTTTTAGATATGTAAAACAATTTTTGCTGAAACAAATTGTAACAACAAATGTTTAATTCTATCAAAACAAACTACTGCCACCCTGTGTAAGAAGAAGGGTTTTTCCCAAGCTTGCTCAGTGAAGCGTTTACTCCATGCTTGCTCAGTTTGAAATTGCTCTGCTTTATGTAACTGCAAAACTGGATACACTCTGAGTGGAGACACAAAAGTATATGGGAGAATTGTATTTATTTTTTTTTTATTTTGGGGGAAAAGCGAAATTTCCCATGTATATTTTATCATGTCTTTTAATTGTGATGTTTTTTATTCATAAATTATATGTACAGTGTTATCCTACATTTAACCTGTTCATTTAGATTTCACTTAAGACATCAACTGTGATTTTTGAGTTGAAGACTGTAACAACACATAGGCAGCTGTTCTTGACTTGGTAGGAAACGATTGACCAAGAATTAAAATAACATGTGTGAAGGTATGTCTAATAGATATATTTGAGTTCACTTTTGTTAATTTTTTTTTAAAATCTGGAGTTTTGTGTTCCTTAATAATAAAATAATATATAATTTAATAAAATCCATTTAAACATATCAATTATGCTCATCTTGATTTTCTAGAAAGATATACTCTTGTAGCTATAATGACCATAAGAAATGAGTATTAACTTATTAAATGATAACATTTGTTTGTGTCTCAGATATCAATGAATGTACAACAAAAACCCACAACTGTGAGAATATATGTGAGAACACACGAGAAATCTTCAACTGCAAGTGTAACTATTGGTACACTCTGGGGGACTGACTGGAAACATCAACTGCAAGTGTAACTATCGGTACACTCTGGGCGACTGACAGGAAACTTTAATTGCAAGTGTAACTATTGGTACACTCTGGGCGACTGACAGGAAACTTCAACTGCAAGTGTAACTATTGGTACACTCTGAGGACAGACTGGAAACTTCAATTGCAAGTGTAACTATTGATACACTCTGGGCGACTGACAGGAAACTTCAACTGCAAGTGTAACTATTGGTACACTCTGAGGACAGACTGGAAACTTCAACTGCAAGTGTAACTATTGGTACAATCTGGGGAACTGACAGGAAACTTAAACTGCAAGTGTAATTATTTGTGCATTCTGGGGACTGAAAAGAAACTTTAACTTCAAGTGTAACTATTGGTGCACTCTGGGGGACTGACAGGAAACTTCAACTGCAAGTGTAACTATCGGTACACTTTAGGGAATGACTGGAAACTTCAACTGCAAATGTAAATATTGGTACAATCTGGGGGACTGACAGTACTTCAACTGCAAGTGTAACTATTGGTACACTCTGGTGACAGACTGGAAACTTCAACTGCAAGTGTAACTATAGGTACACTCTGGGCGACTGACAGGAAACTTTAATTGCAAGTGTAACTATTGGTACACTCTGGGCGACTGACAGGAAACTTCAACTGCAAGTGTAGATATTGGTACACTCTGGTGACAGACTGGAAACTTCAACTGCAAGTGTAACTATTGGTACACTCTGGGGAACTGACAGGAAACTTCAACTGCAAGTGTAATTATTGGTGCATTCTGGGGACTGAAAAGAAACTTCAACTTCAAGTGTAACTATTGGTGCACTCTGGGGGACTGACAGGAAACTTCAACTGCAAGTGTAACTATCGGTACACTTTGAGGGAATGACTGGAAACTTCAACTGCAAATGTAACTATTGGTACAATCTGGGGGACTGACAGTACTTCAACTGCAAGTGTAACTATTGGTACAGACTTGGGGACTGACAGTAACATTAAACTGCAAGTTTAACTATTAGTACAGTCTGGGTGACTGACTGGAAACTTCAACTGCAAGTGTAACTATTGGTGCACTCTAGGGCACTGACTGGAAACTTCAACCGCAAGTGTAACTATTGGTACATTTTGGAGTACTGACTGGAAACTTCAACTGCAAGTGTAACTATTGTTACACTCTGGGGGACTGACATGAAACTTCAACTGCAAGTGTAACTATCGGTACACTCTGGGCGACTGACAGGAAACTTTAATTGCAAGTGTAACTATTGGTACACTCTGGGTGACTGACAGTAACATTAAACTACAAGTGTAACTATTGGTACACTCTGGTGACAGACTGGAAACTTCAACTGCAAGTGTAAGTAGTGGTACACTCTGGGCGACTGACAGGAAACTTCAACTGCAAGTGTAACTATTGGTACACTCTGAGGACAGACTGGAAACTTCAACTGCAAGTGTAACTATTGGTACACTCTGGGCGACTGACAGGAAACTTCAACTGCAAGTGTAACTATTGGTACACTCTGAGGACAGACTGGAAACTTCAACTGCAAGTGTAACTATTGGTACACTCTGGGGGACTGACAAAAAACTTCAATTGCAAGTGTAACTATTGGTACAATCTGGGGAACTGACAGGAAACTTAAACTGCAAGTGTAATTATTGGTGCATTCTGGGGACTGAAAAGAAACTTTAACTTCAAGTGTAACTATTGGTGCAATCTGGGGGACTGACAGGAAACTTCAACTGCAAGTGTAACTAGTGGTACACTCTGAACACTGACAGGAAATTTCAACTGTAAGTGTAACTATTGGTACACTTTGGGGACTGACTGGAAACTTCAACCGCAAGTGTATCTATTGTTACACTCTGGGGGACTGACAGGAAACTTCAATTGCAAGCGTAACTATTGCTACAATCTAAGGAACTGACAGGAAACTTCAACTGCAAGTGTAACTATTGGTACACTCTGGGGACTGACTGGAAACTTCATCTGCAAGTGTAACTATTGGTACAATCTAAGGAACGGACAGGACACTTCAACTGCAAGTGTAACTATTGGTACACTCTGGGAGACTGACAAGAAATTTCAACTGCAAGTGTAACTATTGTTACGCTCTGGGGACTGACAGGAAACTTCAACTGCAAGTGTAACTATTGGTACACTCTGGGGACTGACAGGAAACTTCAACTGCAAGTGTAACTATTAGTACACACTGGGGCTTGACAGGGAACTTCAACTGTAAGTTTAACTATTGGTTCACTCTGGGGACTGACAGGAAACTTCAACTGCAAGTGTAACTATTGTTGCAATATGGGGACTGACTGGACACCTTGCTTTAAAATTAAGAATTAAGAAATAAACTGATAGGAGTTCATTGAATTAATATCAAACTCTACCACAGTCAGTGAGGTAGCTTGGATTAGTGCCAACAGCCCCGGCCAAGTATTTTTCTATCCTTTTCCAGAAGATGAATACCAAAAAATAATTTGCATTTTGCTGAAAATGCATCCCCTCCATATAAGAGAAAAAGTACTCCCTGGAGTGCAACACCTATTTTGCCTGCCAACCTCCTTCCTTAACCACTGACCACCGGAAATTTCATTCTTATGAATGAAAAGCTCTGGAAAGAAAACATTTATTTCTGTAATCTCTTTAATTAATATAAGGCTGAATTATACTAGACTTTGGTAAAGTTTATAAAAAAGACAATTTTTTCAAAAGTTTATAGCGTAGTGAGCACATAGGTATATGAGAGACTTTTTCATTTTAAAAAAAAAAATTTAAGGGACATTTTGTGTGACCTCAAGTGTGATTATATCTGCTCTTTAGCCCAGGTTACGAACAATACATATTGTTTGTTTAGAAGTTGATAGAGTCTTCAAGGAACTGTAACATGCCAATCTGAGGAATGAGCTGAGGATTTGATAATTGATGTTAAAAAAAACATTGACATGACGGTGGCAGGTTTTTCTATATTGATTTATTATTTTTATTTTTTTTTTATTTGCTTTGTAAAAAAAACTAAAACAATTTAAATTGTTAAGATTTATTTATAAAATAAAATGTTTTTTGTTTTCAATAGATATTTAAAAGTTAAAAAAAATGAACTAACTTGAGTTGCCAAAGCGACATCCATTCATCCATCTATTTTAACAGATATCAGTGAATATACTTTTTATCACTTGAAACTGTGTTACCAGAAAGTCAAATGTGTTAACACTTTAGGTTGTTATTGATCTTGTCTTTTTGGCTATTTCCTAAATAACAATGGCCGCTCTGGTGTTGGTAAGAAGATTTTGAGATGTTACATACATTTCTAAAATTTCCATTGATTTGTGCTTTTACATTTTAAAATCTTTAAACTGTAATTGAATAATAAATAAATTATTTAGTTTCAACAAAATATAGCTTAGATCAAAATGTAAAATATTTCCATTGAAACAAAACGAGATCTAAAAAAATTAATAGCTATTTCTGAACATTATTGTTGAGGCTAGGATCAGACATTATATTTAAAAAGTGTACCATTAATTCGAAAATAATAAAAGGTATAAAAGTGTAGATTAAGTGGGTTTAAATTTGAATTTCACATTAAACTAAACCCCTTAACATTAAATTAAGTCTCAGAAATAAATATTTATTAGAAATATGATAATTTTGGTTAACAATTTTATTACAAAAATCAATTTTCCATATTTGAGAGGAGACATACTTTTGTGCTTAGTTATGGAATAAAATTAGGATTATACTAAATCTACTTATTATAATTTTTACATATCAATAATATGTGTTGTTATAAATTAGTTAAAATACCAATACAATTGTCTGTCAACTTTTATTACAGACATTAATGAATGTTCCTGCTATCTGACTAATGACTGTGATCAAGTTTGTGACAAATTTGAGGGTGGTTTCTCCTGTTCTTGTCACTCTGGATACAAGGAGTTCAACAGAACATCTACATGTTAGACCGGTTTACTTATATAAGTATGTCATCATATAACCAAATGTGTCATATAGGCCAATTTAATGATACAATATTGTTATGGAATGTTTAATTTGTTTATTGACAAGAATTTGAACAACCTATGATTTATTCTGTAAGTATAAACATTGTTGGCCTGGTCAGACTAATAAGCTGATGTTAACTTGAAGATGTTCCACTGTCTACCAAGTCAAACCTGTACAATGATGTACTAGCTTTTTGATGAACTCTTACAAAATGTATTAAACTGTTATAATTATTGGTTCTGCCCTTAGGAGCATGGTATATATCTGAGTCAATGGTTTACTAATGACTAAACACAATATGCATTTTATGTAATATTTTATTTATCCATTTAAAAAAATTTTTATAGACATAAACTGATCTTGGATATTGGTGAATAAAATAATGACAACACCATTGGTGGATATGATTGCTCTTGTAGTTATGGATTAATGTTGGATGTGGATCGAGTCAGTTTTGTTGGTAAATTTATAAAAATTCATATTAAGCTAAGGATATAAAAAAAAAATAAATTAGTAATACTTTAGTGGTTATTAAAATGTTAACTAATTTAAAGCAAATCTTTCTCCAGGGATTTATTCAATTTAACCATTTATATAACAAAATCCCTTATAAAATATTTCATACACATTCAGATCGATGAGACACTGATATGGAACTATTTTTTTTTCCAATCATTACAACTTGAATAAATGATAATAACATTCTTCATATATTTGTTAAACCATTTTCTTCTGATGCATAAAATTAATAGTGTGTAAAAAAAAACATATTGTTAAGAAGTAATTGATCTACTCCTTTTTCAGTTTCTGATGTTTGTATTCCAACCATTGTTCTGACTAATTTCCTGTAGAAAATGACAACCCAGTCTATGTATCATCATTGTTAGGACCTTCTTTATATATCCACAGTCTTTGGACCTTGTCTATGTATCATCAGTCTGAGTAAGTGTCAATGTATCATCAGTCTGATTACTTTGTCTATGTATCATCAGTCTGAGGACCCTGTCTATGTATCATCAGTCTGAGGACCTTGTCTAATCAGTCTGATGAATTTGACAATGTATTATCAGTCTAATCAAATAATTTGTAAAATTGTAAAGTAGAGCGATGATTTTCCGAATGCCATTACACCGAACGTCCGTTATTCCAATGCCCTCCTTTTTAAATATATATATATATAATTTAACTGAAGTGTGAGTGTGGGAGACAACAAATTTCTATTGGTCAGGTCAACTAGTAATTAGCGCTCGAGTGTTGACAAGTTGAACTGACAGACAATATAAGCTAACTGTATACATGCACACACCACACTCAATATATTTACATATACTAACATTGTCAGTTTTATCACTTGAATAAGTTAAGAAGTTTATAATGGGATGTTATTAGTTTAAGTTTAAAATAAAATAGTTAAATGTAAGCAAGTGGTTAAAAAAAACAGAGTAACTGTTCTATTAGATTTCTGAGCAAAGGCAGACTTGTATTTTGTGCAGGGATGTTCACAGAGCTATGTCAAGCAACCCAAAATGATAGACAGCATTTTAAAATCTTCTTCCCAAAAAATGTAACCTCCTTTAAAGTACACATACAACAGATACACGATTAAATAACTCATTAAAAATATATCAATAAAATATTGTCACTGCACTCATTTACTACATCCGTTTTCTAAACCATTTTTAATGTGTTTTGATGATTTAAATGGCTTTATAAATTAACGCTCTTCAAAGCAAGACAAAAACAAGAACAACAATATTTAAAAAAAAAAAATTAATGAAATGTACTGTCCATGTTTGGCGTCAGATAACTCTATCTGTATGATCCATTTCTTGAAAAATGTGGTAACTGATGTGACGTACCCGTACGTCAAGTGCGTTTATTCCGGGCACTGAAAGTGTACATTTTGTGGTTTGATGCTATCAAAGAGAGGCCATCAGTACAATTAAAATACAATTCTTGATTATGTAGTATCCGTGATGATCTGACTTATGATATCTTAGTGAGGAGTATCTCTAGTATGAGATCTCCTATATGCACTCTGTCTAGGGATTTGTTTTTTAAGCCAAATTACCTCACACACATAATAACCTATCTATAGACATATAGTATAGACTGAAACGAAGTCTTTGTAAAAGGAGAAGTAACTACAAGTATTTATTGATTAATAATATTACAAATTCTTCCGTAATAAACTCTTGGTGATTAAAATATATACATCAAATGGAAATCCTCCAATTAGAAAGGTTTATCAATGCAATGCAAGTGTCCCTAACATAATGACGGTATCATCTTTATTAATGCTATATTGCTCAAGGTTCTATACTCAATCTTTTTTGACTTAGCCTTTATAGTTTCAGTGATGATCTCGGTAGATCTCACATTGTGGAGTTCCTTCTGTTCCAGAAGTGTGTCCCTGTTCCGGTCTTTGGAGCCGTTCTAAGCGTAGCAAAATCGGAGTTCCCGGTCGTAGATTACGTGGGATCTCTGCGATCGGGAAGATGACTCTCCAGCGATACATCGTGTTAGTAAGAGTCCCTGGATGTGGAAGTCCTTCTAGTAAATGTCAGGTAGTTTGTTGTAGGTCGTAAATCAATTACCTAGTTGCAGCTTCAAGTGTAAGTCTGTCCAGAAATAGAAACCAGGCTAAAGGCAAATGATAAAAAAATGGATACATATCCAAGCAAAAAGACGTAATCTGATAAGTCCCGTTCCAACAGCAACGAATTCAGATCGATGTATGGAAGCTTGTACATATACATCCAATGTGTGGATAGATTTATAAGTCTGATCATTGTCGGCGTTTGCAGATCTTGCTTCGCGACATTGCTGGATCAAGCAAACATTTTAATTAATTAAGTATTTGACATTGTAACATTATCAATCATTAAATTTACATGTACATAGTATATAGATTGTCTTCTCGTTAAAAGAGACAAGGGCAGTTTTGAACAGCAACCTACCATCCCAATGATTGGATGGCGGCGTTTCTTAGCCCGCGGTAAAAGCAATATTATAATACATAATATAAATATGATGGAATAATGCATTTGAATAAGATTAAACACGATCGAATAATTGCTACAAAGTGTATGAACAATAGAAATGCAATACAATAATATCAAAATGATGTTTGCGTACTTACTAGTACTCTAGGTAGCAATCGCAGTTAATGATAACGCTAATGAAATACTAAGTCTAGTTACTCCAACATCCACAATAAAGTGTTCAGATCTTAAAAGACATATACTTGCTAGTATCCTAAGTTTGCAGTTATAGATCAAGCTACTGAAGTCTCCAGTGAAGTTATCTCAGGCGTTCACAGTCAAGTAATGACGTAATGAAGTCTTACGTGAAATTATTTATTTGGAAATGATCGACTGATATCGGCGCCACATGTTAATCCGAACCATTTAATCCCCGGATTAACAGTCAAAAATACAATCATATTTTATCTAACAAATGTTGCGTCACACGTACAATTATATACATTACTATTTAACTCATATTCAATATTGGAAAGATGGCTATACAAAATAACAATAATAATGTAGATATCTTAAGACTTTCTGTATTCTTTTCAAACAACAAATACTTTCCTATAACTAAAATGTAAAAAAAAAAAGAAAGAAATTTTGATACACTGATGTTCCAGAATTGGAAAACATTGTCTACTTTTTTCTTCTTTTTTAATTATTTAATGTTTAATCCAGTATACTAGAAAAATATATTGTTTCTTTATTTACACATTTGAATTTAATGACGTCATGCGGGTCCTTTCTTATTTAATGCAACTATCCCTAGTTTACAAATTTTTTTTCTCTTTCGTTAAATAGTGAATGTATGAAAAGATTGATCTCTAATTTAAACAAAGGCACTCCATTTTTTTAAAGCTTTTTAGTGCAGCATTGTAACATGATGTGCAATTGAAGTGATGTGCAACGTCTTGTTCTTTTTCTAACACTACATTCACATTATGCATTCAAACAATATCAAGCTCATCAAAAAATAAAACAGTCAACGAATGCTGATTATGTCTCATAACGAGATGATAAATCACAAATGAAGTCAAATAAAAAGCTGGTCTAAAATAAACTAGCAAAATACTAAAAAGCTGTACTCTACCACAAAGACTCATAAAGAGATCATTTGACAACGCAATAGACAAAAAAATTTCTAGCCTCACCTGCTTCCCAATCCTCACCAATCTCACACAACCCTAACTAGCTCACTAAATCTTAAAAAGCCTCACCTAATCCTAACCAAACTCACCAATATCAAACCTGCTTACTAAACCTTAAGAAGCCTCTCCTAATCCCAACCAACCTCACCAAACCCAAATCATCCTCACTAAACCTTAACAAGCCTCACCTAATCCTAACCAAACTCACCAAAATCAAACCAGCTCACTAAACCTTAAGAAATCTCACCTAATCCTAACGAACCTCACCAAACCCAAATCATCCTCACTAAAACTTAACAAGCCTAACCAAACCCAAACAAGACTCACTAAACCTTAACACGCCTATCCTAATCCCAACCAACCTCAACAACCTAAACCAGCCTGACTAAACCTTAACAACCCTCATCTAATCCCAACAAACATCACCAAACTTAAACACGCCTCACTAAACCTTAACAAGCCTCACCTAATCCAAACCATCCTCACAAAACCCACACCAGACTCACTAAACCTTAACAAGCCTAAACTAATCCAAACCAACCTCGCCAAACCAAAACTAGCCTCACTAAACTTTAACAAGCCTCACCTAATCCTAACCAACCTCACCAAACCCAAACCAGCCTCAATAAACCTTAACCAGCCTCAACTAATCCTAACCACTTCCTCGAACACATCGTTCAATTGAAAGATACCAGTCATGAAACTTAAGGTGCTGATACTTGTTTATTTAAAGCTTTAAGTCATTTGAAACAATTGTTAATGTGAATGTTCTGATCCAGGTCGACAAAATGCCAGTGCCCTAGTTGGCTGACCACAACAAAAATGCCATTGCCCCAGTTGGCTGACCACTGCAAAAATGTCACTAGCGTGTATTTGTTTTAAAAAACTCGTATTTTGTGACAGTCGTACAACCTCTTTTTCTCTTGCTTTTTAAGTATTGTATTCTAATATTTAACAGGGATAACTACGTGTTTTTGTTTTGTTTTATTTTAAAGTAAGGACGGCAAATTGCGTGTTCATTTCTTGTAACCGTAATTGGAAGCTTACCAAATATTATTTGATGTACACCAATTGTTTGTGTCTCGTAAATCTACTTAAAAGCTGATCCCATGTCATCACTTTTATAACATTGAATATTCAACAAAGTTCTAACAGTAGTTTTAACTCTACATTTTTGTATTGCATACATATTCATAGTGAACTCTCAAACAAAATGCCAAGCGGAAATGCTTATATTGACCAAGGTCCAGGAGAAACGGGTGAGTTACGCTCATACCAGGGCTTGCGCTAGGGTATGGCAAAGTGGTCGACAGACCAAGGCCCCAGTTTGCGGAGCCCCGCGCATTGCCGTATAATATTTTGTTTGTCCTATTTTTGTGCTTGTGTTTTGCTTGTGTCCAGATTACAATTGCTCATTTAGCTTTGTGCTTCGTTACTTGTTTTTGAAAACATTGATATTGGTAACAATAGAGCCACGAAGAGTATTTTGGGCCAAAGAAAATAACTGTCATAGTAAAATATATAGAAATTTTAGAAAACTAAGCGAAGGAATAAATATCCATTAAGACGCATCCCATTATGACCAGTAAGACACTAACGTATCTTAAAATCTTATCTAAGAAATACAGATTTAATAAAAATGGCTAAGTATTTAAAAAACCAAAGTCCATTATTTAGGAAAATATGTTAAAATTCAGCTTATTTTATCGTTTATGTAAAACACAAATGCATTTAATATATCAATAACAATATATCATGAAACTTGTGTTAATGGTATGCTCTTATTAAATTATAAATTTATGTAAAAAAAAAAGAACAAACTGTTTTTAAACTTTTTCTTTTCTCAATCATTTTGGAATTAATTACACTTAAAAGTATGCTAAAAAGTTTATTTTTAACACCTAAACGTCGTCATATACTTTATACTTAACGCCTATACCTACTTAAAAGTCATGATTTTATTGGGAAATATAATTTGAACATAAATTTCACATATTGCATACTTGGTCGTTTTATGCCATGTTATTAAAGTTTACAAACTTGTTTAGTTGCTTAAATAAAAATAAATACAAATACCGTTACAATTTTCTTCACAGCAATATATTTATAATAAAAATATGTAAGCATCTATTTAAGAGACCCACTGGATCTCGCCTTAGGCTTCGGTTTCAGCGACAAAAGAGGTCGTTTGATCAATTTCGGCTGAAAAAAATGTTAACTTTCGGTTTATTTTCGGGATCGATCGAAATTGATTGAGGCTTTCGGCCATGTTTTGAAAACGACTGAGGATTTCGGTCCTCTAACAGAAGTCGGATTGTCTGTCTGTCTGGCTGGAAATCCGATCGTCATTTTTGCTGGACGTCTTGTTGTCATCGAATATTAAATGATTAATTCTCTGAGAAAAGTGCTTTATTACTTGTCCTATGTTTCCAAAATATTAAATTTCAATTAGTCCTTGCAAATGTTGACATTTTTATGGGGAAAAATTAATGGAATGATACTATTGATATAGTTTTGTGTGTTAAATTTTTCAAAAATAAAATTCTGAACCCTAGATAAATTCCATCCCGCCATTTGTACTTTTATTTTGATATATCATCATGATGCTCATCCTCGAAGTCATAGGTAAAGGTGATTAATATCTAATAATCCTTGGGAATGGTAATATGTCCATTATTATTTTTGTTTCATTTTTAGACAAATTTAAAGACCCGGTTAAAAAAAAAAATACCCCACCAATGAGGGTGAGGGAGGTAGGTTGCTGAACGAAATGATTACTTCACCTTCGCAGAAAGACCAATGTGTTGGTAATAGGTTAAATGTTAATACAACGATACTTGCCAACTGTTTTTGAAAACACAAAGCATTAGTATGATGATAATATTGTTGTGATATTTTACAGCCTTAATAAATGATATTCAGGCGACAATTGACCTTATTAGAGACATAATATTTATTGTAGGCATTTTCAAGTATATGTTTAGGTTGTAATTAAAGTATAAAAGCAAAGGATCACTCAAAAGCTTATTTGTCATAAATTTAGCTTCACCCCCTCCGCTGCGGTCAAAATTTCTCTTGCTCTATTACTTAAAAAACAATTGAAGAAATGTAATTTACTTTTAAATCAAAATGGTAAAATCCAAAGTATTAATTACATGTTTTTTTTTTTAAATTAATGTTCACAAGGATCTTATGTTTTAAAAAAATATTAAATATTAATATTTTCCAAATCGATGTTTGCAGAATGTATGCATGAACGAATTACACAATATATAAATATTATGGTTTCGGCTTTGGCCGAAAGTCACTTTAAGCTTTTGGTTACGGCTTCGTTTTCGCACGAAAGTCATTTTGAACGGTTGGCCTATTTTCTGTTTTGGCCGAAATGAGAACATCACTTACGGTCGGTCTCTACCTCTAACAAGATTAGCTTTAAAGATATGCACAATCTAATATAGCTCCATGCACAATTTACTTGTTTATTTTGTGACAATCTAATCGTTTTTTAACCAAATAAATGTTCGTTTAGTTGTACTCATTTTCCCTTAGGAAACTCGACTTGCTTCGGGGGACAGTCATCTGCCTCTTGAAGAGATGCCTGAAAGAAACACTGGCAGAGAGTAGCAAAAATAACATAATATTGTAAAGGATTTTTTTTAAAAATAACATTTTATTAATTCTTTCACTTCCTATAATCCTGTATTGTGGAAATCCATACTCTGCAAATAACATGTAAGTTATTAACTTGTCTCTATTTCTTGTTCCTTTTTTATGTGTCCCGTTGTTGGGGAACTCTTTTGGCTGAAAAGTTATTTTCTTACTGCACTTGTTCTTATTTCAATCTTCCACACACCTTGTTCCACTATTTTTTTATTTTTTAAAAAGTTTTTTATACATGATATTCAAGGGAAACAATCGATTTTACTTTGAAAGAAATTTTATTGATAACTTTTCAGAAATTTTACAAAACATTTGTATTTTATCTTTTATGCAGTAGTAAATTATAGAAATGTATTACACACATTTTGCAAATACTTTTAAATATTTTTAAAAGAAATATGTATTTTTAATTGTTGACGTTTTATTAAGATAAAAACATTAAAATTCTAATTTTTACATAAAATTATATACTTTTATTGATGCTTAACCAAATTATTGTTGATAGCAGTCTTTGATGAGACAAGTGGATAATATTCTCCAGTAGTCCACTTGAATTCGATCCCTATATTTAGGGACATAAGACAAATGAAATTTAGTTGGTTATGGTGTTACATACAAGCATTGTAATAAAAATACAATTTTTCCAATCTTGCAAAGCACTATATTACATAAGTACAACGTTTTTTCCAGAATATCTTCCAGGGGAAGGGGCATTGCAGAATGTTTGTGTGTAAGGGTGGCAGTACTAGTGGCCAGAAGACAGATGAGACATACGTCACGGGGTGCCTGAATAGTGTTCAGATAGACTTGATAATATTAAATGGTTCAAACAAATGTGTTTCAGAGTAGAAAATGGGAGGTGAGCGCAAAAATTAAATTTGTTCCCTGACGTTAAACCCTGGAAAATATTTTAACCGCCCATGTCGGCACTCATAGTAGTTAAGCTACTCGCTAGTGTATTTATCTATCTCAAATGGATTAAGTGCCAACGGCCGAAAATTTGAATATTTTAAAAGGTTTGTAATGACTGAGATAAATGCACGAGCTTCTGGGAATCAACTCAACAAAGTTTTATGCAATCACGTGAATTTTCTAGACGAAAATTCTTGACATACATACACACATACATGCTTACATAAAAAAGTTTATAAATATTTATATATATATATGCATATTATATATATATATATATATATATATATATATATATATTATATATTTATATGTGTGTGTGAATTAAGTCTTGTAGCATTCTATATTTATTTTGAGAACAACAAAGGAGAACATAGTTTTCTTTTTAAAAATGTAGTTGTCTCTTAAAAATTGACCCATCTTGTGAACCGTACAACCTCTACGAATGCTGTGGACCTCGTACATGTTATTGATGAGGATAAGTTCTAATTATCATCTTTCTATAAATGGTGCCAAAGATGTTAAAAGAGGGGGCGAACGGAAAAAGTGATTTTTTTTTTTTACTTGAACTATTTTACTAAAAAAGGTAAAGTTAAGCTTACCATATTTTCATATACAGACAAAAATGCTCACAGAAAGAGGGGCGGGGCGAAGGGTGAATGAGAATCAACAAATGGGATGCTTTAATTCATTTTGTTACAAACTGTTGTGAATATTTTGTTCAGACTCATGAAGAGCTTTTAACTAATTTCCATTCTTAAGAAGTTTATCGTCAAATTGAGAAGATGTTAGATCGATGTTGTTCTGAGCAATCACTAAATCCTTCAGTGTTGTTAACTTCAGAAAAAGATTTATTTTAAATGGTGAAATATTTGAAGCCATTTTTTTAAAAATCATTTGAAAAGTTTTGCGAGTTAGATTCAGCTTCGAGTTACACAAATTATTTCACAAATTGTGGCTTAACAAAACAAATGCTATTAACAATTGTCCATGGGGGATATTGTATTTACATTCGGAGATAGGTACATTTGGATGCAGCAGTAATGCATAAGTTACCAAGACATGTTCCGCATGGCTACGCTGAAAATTTGTATGCGATGAACTTGGTGGAGAAATAAGATAACACAAATTAACTGGAAATAAGACAGGTAAGTCGTTGCTAAAAAACGTACGAACAAGCCGAACGACGAGTAAAAATTACGGACAAGCCGGACGACGAGTAAAAACGACAAACAAGTCGGATGACCAATGAAAAGTAAGGACAAGCCTTACGACGAGTGAAATGTACGGACAAGCCGGACGACGAGTGAAATGTACGGACAAGCCGGACGACGAGTGAAAAGTACGTACAAGCCGGACGACGAGTGAAAAGTACAGACAGGCCGGACGACGAGTGAAAAGACTGACAAGAAGGACGACGAGTGAGAAGTAAGGTATTAATTGACACAAAAATATTCTGACAACTCGGGCATTGTGGAGGACAGGGGACACAAGAAACAGTGCTGGTCATTCTCTACATCCTGTTCATAAATTAGTCTTGCTATTTAAACAAATATACAAGGACGAGAGAAATTGATCAATAATCAATAAAGTTGAATAAGATACAGATCAAGTCAAGGCTACTACTTAATTCAAGGCTACTACACATTTCAAGGCTATTACTCAATTCAAGGGTTTACTGAAGTCAAGGCTACTAATCAGGTCTAGTTGACTTTTCTTATCATCGCTACTACTAAAGTCAAGGCTACTACTCAGGTCAAGTCTACTTCTCATATCATCACTACAACTCAAGTCAAGGCTGCTACTCAAGTCAAAGCTACTACTAGAGTAGAAGCGTTGGTGATTTTGGAAGCGAAGAACGAACAATGAAAAAAAAAAGAAATTAACTGCTGTGTTTTATGCCAGAGATATATGAACTAGTTATTTGTCAGTGTTATATGTCAGAACTATATGACAGTGTTATTTATAATGATTATATGGCAGGGTTATATGTAAGAACTATGTTACAGTGTTATTTATAATGATTATATGGCAGGGTTATATGTAAGAACTATGTTACAGTGCTATTTATAATGATTATATGGCAGGGTTATATGTCAGAGCTATATTACAGTGTTATTTATAATGGTTATATGGCAAGGTTATATGGCAATGGTAGGAAATGTCCGATTCTGAATGTGTGTGTATTTTGACCGTCTGTTTAACGACCATTGCGTTGCTATGGTGAAAGAGAACAAGATTTCTAACATTGATGTCCCCGTCGACTTGAATGACAAATGGCCATTATTAACAGATCTCAGTTTTCACTTGTCAATTTCTCGTAGACTTGGTGTTCATTTCTTTAGTATCCACATCTATCTTTTTGGGTCGAGATTCCACTGTAGTGCTATTTATAGAACTAATAATGGTTAGGCTTCCTACTACTTCGAGACAAACACGTCACTACAATAATTATTAGTAGCTGTGTTGGATCTAATGGACACTTAAACATAAATTGTGGAAATAACAGACTTTATTTTAATTAATTTAGTGGTATGAACGCTACAAAATACTTCAGCCACTGGTAGGATAACAAATGCTGTTTTTCAAAACAATGATATACAAATGATATTTTTATACAGAGAGACATGTATATGGGGAAGAGCTAGAGGATAGTGCGTGGGATAGAGGATAGTATAATGGCGTTGGATTCCTTACAAGTAGGAATCGTATTCGGATTATCTTTTGTATATATATATATCGGCTTTTATTTTAGTAAAGATTCAAGTTTTATCATTTTAATTGCAAACAGAATTAAAGTAGCAACTCAGGAACAATCTAAATAATTTTATAAACGATTGATTACAGTGCAATCACATATTTTGAAAAAAAAAAAAAAGTCGTTTTGTTATTGCATGTAAAGTGCGTAATTAATATTGCGATATAAAATTAAAACAAAAGTGTTCTTAAAAAAATAATCATATGACGTCATATTGCCTACTTTGGCCAAAGCTCAATAGGACCGCCATAACTGCCAACACCAGTGAACTTACAAGTACAGCCATAAATGTCAACACCTGTTAACTCACTAGAACAGCCATCAATAGGAACACCAGTGAGCTCACAAAAACAGCCATCAGTATGAACACCAGTTAGCTAACGAGGACAACCATCAATAGAAAAACCAGTTATCTAACAAGGACAGCCATCAATAGGAACACCAATGAGCTCATTAGGACAGCTATCAATAGGAACGCCAGTCAGTCACAAGGACAGCAATCTATAGGAACACCAGTGAGCTAACGAGGACAGCCATCAATAGGAAGACCAGTGAACTCACAAGAACAGCCATCAATAGGAACACCAGTGAGCGGACAAGGATAGCAATCAATAGGAACTCCAGTGAGCTCACTTGGACAGCCATCAATAGGAACACCAGTGAGCTAACGAGGACAGCCATCAATAGGAACACCAGTTAGCTCACAAGGACAACCATCAATAGGAAGACAAGTGAGCTACAAGGACAGCCATCAATATGAACACCAGTGAGCGCACAAGGAAAGCAATCAATAGGAACACCAGTGAGCTCACTTGGACAGCCATCAATAGAAACACCAGTGAACTCACAAGGACAGCCATCAATAGGTACACCAGTGAGCTCACTAGGACAGCCATCAATAGGAACACCAGTGAGCTCACAAGGACAGCAATTAATAGAAACACCAATGAGCTCACTAGGACAACCATCAATAGGAAAACCAGTATGCTCAAAAGAACAGTCATCAATAGGAACACCAGTGAGCTCACTAGTACAGCCATTATTATAAATACCAGTGAGCTCACAAGGACAGCCACAAATTGTCATTGAAGCATTTATATTTTTAGAGAGAGTGATATTTCTCTTGACAGTTGCCAGTCGCTCCCCAAAATACGTGCATTTTCTATTATCCCATCTCAACTCTACCAATTCATTCGACAAGCGTTTAATTCTAATTTCGCATTTTAACATTTAGGTGGCTCATCATAACCAAGAAATGGCGAAGACAATAACGTTCAACACAGCAATGTCTAGAAGTGCATGGATTAAATTACATACAAATCATTAATAATGCATTTAATATGTATGGAAATTATTATTAATTAACATACACTAATATATTCAATGTGTTTGAAATAATCATTTAGTCTGCATGGAAATTAAATCTCATACACATAAAATAATAAATTGTATTTGTATCGAATTATAGATTTAAGATGTATGAAATAGTAGTTAATATGCATGAAACAATATATTTAATAAGTAAGAAATGATGCAAATAATATACATAAAATCGTACATAAGATATTTTTGAAATAATACATTTAATACTTTATTAGTTACACTTTTTATCACAGTTAGTAGTAATAGTGGCGTGTCCAGTATCTTGCTTAGGCTCTTTTTTTCCCCAAGTTAAAATTGCATAAACACACGTTTTTTTTAAAGTACTCAGTCATCATTATCATCATCATTATCATGACTGTTTACAATCCTACGAAGACCTTAGTGCTAAAAGTACTTAAGTCACAAGGAACACATTTTGAGATAATTAAGTTGAAATTTTCTTTTCGTAAATAAAAATGTGAATATATTTATCTGTTCATGTTTAATTAATGTTTGCACATTTCAAAGTATTCAAATGTATGCATTACAATTGGCAAAGCCGCATAAACAAAGGTTACATTTTAAATTGATTTTGACACTAGCACCAGGGTCTAATAACAGGGTCATTTCATAAAAACATGCACAACACAGTAATCTTAAAGGACCGGTCTCTAAAGCATTTCCAATCAGCAGCGGAAGTTAAACAAGTCTCTACACGGTAGTCCAAATGTCGTCTCTATTTTCTATTTAATGCTTCTGTAATTTTCGTTCATGGACTATGTAGACAAAGACTGCATTCATTCAAGCGCTTATGGAAGTCTGTTCAAAATCACCCACCTTCATACAAGGTCCAAGGTAAATAGAATAACTACTACTTGTGAATTCTTTAGTGATAAAGGTGCCTTCACATAGTGCTGGGTGGCCGAGTGGTCTAAACTGAGCAAATCTCAAGTTGGTGGTCTGGAGGTAGATGGGTAGATGGGACTCGTTAACCTTGGACGGCAACTCATCTAAGAGAAGGAAACTCTGAAATCAAACCCGGAGATGGAGTCCCGAAAGGCGGATAACATTGATACAATGAAACATTCCGACAACTCCTGCGACGTCACTGGTGCCAAGCTGTATCATCCAATGATGTTCCCTTGGGTTACCCAGCGGCGTGGAGAGAGGCGATTTGCTGTTGGGAACCAGCTTATAATCCTTCAAGTATAATACTCTTAGGCTATGTGGATTTCGTCCTACGAAGCCCACTCCATCGTCACATTGTGACGGACGGATGCCAGCACATAGTTAACAGAAGGACAGTGAAACGAAATATATTACGAAATATATTGAGACTCGAACATTAATATTTTTCCAGATTCTTCACAAACATGGCCTCTTAACATTTGCGGAAAATTGTAGTTTTGCATAACAGGGAAATCACATTTTAAGTGAAGTAAATGCAAAGTTACTATAACGATAACTTAAGGTTGTTACAGTTCTTAAATGTATCTTCTTTTTGACATGTAATTATTTTTTATTATTTTGTATTTTCAGTGTTATACTTGTCCTTATTCTAACAAGTCAGGGAAGTGTTATACTTGGCCTTATTTTAACAAGTCAGGGAAGGGGTGGGGGAGATTATAAGTTTACCGCATCGGGTGACATCAAATCTTGGTACGCCCCTGCTATTAGGCGATCAATATAAATTGCCTAGTTGTGAGAACCCCAAAGCGCTGTAAGACCTCCTCCACATATTCGATCCGCCTTAGTCTTGGTCAACCGGTAAGTCATATGCCATTAGGTGTCTGCCTGTAGATCCCTTTTGCTGCTCTAAAATCCGGAATCTTTCGAATATATATACTGTCAATCACAGTCTGCATTTTTCATTATTGCGATTTTAGGTTAATATTTGTACAATTGACATAGCTTTTGATCTGTATGTATTCTATAAACATTGTCTACCACTGGGCCATACAATTTACGGAAGGTTTTTCTTAATACGAATTGAGCAGGATATAAGTTTTGCTGCTAAATCACCAAAGCTCACTAGCGTAAGTTATTACTGGTCTGATGATAGAGGTGTATATGACCGTATTTGTTCCCCTTGTGGGGTATTTGCTTCCTAGTAGTTTCTGTTGGATGAAAGAAGGGTTTGTCTGCTGTTATCCTTTCTTTCACCACCAAAATGTCTTCAGTGTGCTCGTTTATCCGAGATATTTAAAGATGGCCACTCACTCAAATGTTTGTTTATGTTGTTGTTGTCTTAACAGTTAATGTTTCCTGACATACTTTGTATTGTGAAATATAATTTGAACACAAATTCCACGTGTTGATACTTTCATAACTCTTGGTTCAAGTGTTCCATCTTGTAGAGTTGCTCAAATAAAAATCTATATAAATACTGTGACATTGTTCGGCAAAGCACGATGTTGATAAGCAAATTATGTAAGCCTCTAACTATAGACCGACCGAATTATGATTTCTGTTTCGATTTAGTTGGAAAGTCACTTTCAGTTCGTCTCTGCCTCTAAACAAATTAGCTTTAAATATATATTCAGTCTAATATAGTTCAAAGCACCATTTACTTGTTTATTTTATTACAAACTAATAATTTTTTATATAAAATATATTTTCGTTTTTTTGCACTAATTTTCCCGTGGGGAACTTGACTTGCTTCGGAGGACAGTCACCTCGCTCTTGAAGAGATGCCTGAAAGAAACACTAGCAGTGAGTAGCAAAAATAACAGATTTTATAAATGATTTCATTTTAACAATAATACTTCATGAATTCTTTCACTTCCTGTAATCCTGCTTTTGGGAAATCTAACTTTCGTAAAAACACTTAAGTTATTAACTTGTCTCTATTTCTTGTCCTTTTTTTATGTGTCCCATCTGTTTGGGAAGTCTCTTGGCCGAAAAGTTCTCTTCTTACTGTACTTGTTCTTATTGCAATCGTTCACATTCCTTATTCCACTATTATTTTTTTAAAGAAGGTTAATTAAAATGATATTCAAGGGAAACAATCAAGTTCATTTTTGTATTATTTTTATCGATATCTTTAAGGAACTTTATGAGATATTTTTATTTTGTTGTTTTCATGCAGAAGTATTTTTTAAAATGTTTTACATAAACTTTGCAAATATTTTAAAATATTATTAATAGAAATATTATTTTTTTTGTAAAAAATACTTTTGAGGTTAAGCCTTTAAATTTTTTTTTTTTTTTTATACTTTATATAACATTAATTATGCTTAACCAACGTCCTCAAATATAAGCCAATTCTTTGACAAAAGGATATCATGTTCTATTGTCAGTCGAAGTTCACTTAAATTCGATCCTAACATCTAGGGATGAAAGACAAATGTAACTAAGTTTGTTATGGTATTACATAAAAGCGTTATTTTCCATCCTTGCAAAGTACAACATTTCCTAGTTTACAATGTTTTTTTCAGAATTTGTTCCCTGGTACAGGTAAGGGGGGCATTGCAGATTTTTTTTTTGTGTAAGCGGGGGCAGTACTAGTAGCAAGAAACGTAGCAAAGGACTGGCAGATGAGACATACATCCTGGGGCGCCTGAGTAGTCTTGAGATAGCCTTGATAGTATTTAATGGTTGAAAATAATGGGTTTCAGCGTTGAAAAAAAAGGGGGGGGGGCAAAAATTAATATTGTTTCCTGACAGTAAACTCTCTTGAAAATATTTGTTTGCGTTGTGGAACCCACTGTAAAACCTCTCTTAAAGGGCGTCCGTCGCTTCAACGGCATTAGTTGGGGAAAGATATCAGAACGTAAATTTACCATTCCGTCACCTAGGAAAGTTGAACGTGTTCACAATGTGTATGCACAGTATGTGACCTACCAGGAGTCTTTGGTTGTGTGGCTTCTAGCGGAACCCGATCGAGTGGACTCGGGTGGGGGCAGTCCTGGCGAAAGGGTATTCTCGAATGTGCCTGTTTGCGGCCCGATATTCGGGCTTCAGAAGGATGCTTTAAGGTGGGCATACAGAGAATTAGATCAACGGCCTGGTGATGCTATTTTCTAATGTGATATATATATATATATATATATATCTATATATTCAAAAATGAATGTCTGTATCTTTGTATGTCTCGTATACGCTCATACCCTATTCATGCGATTGCGACAAAACTTTGGTCAATTGTTTTTCACATAACCGGCCATTTAACTAAGTGATTACAACCCTTATACAATGTTCCGTTTTTAGCCGTTGGCCTTTTATACGTTTTTTTTCTTATATGAGCTTTGTAAAAAATACATTTCCATATGTTCTCCTATGCCATTTATCCTATTCTAATAAAGCTTTGTTAAGATTTTCGAGCATGTTTATAAAGGTTTCTAAATTTTTACAATCGTTTTAAAATATTCAGTTTTGAGCCAGGGGCTCTATTTTCCATTTTCCTTATATGAGCTATAAAAATATATATTCAAACCGTATGCGCTCCTACACCACTAATGCGATTGCGACAAAACTTTGGTGAGTTGTTATAAAGAAGCCTGCGAATTTTATTCATTCATTACAAAACTTTTAAAATATTCCATTTTCAGCCGTTGGACCCAAATGAATATGTTTACTTATAATGAGCATTGTACACAATAATTTCCGTAAGCGCTCCTATACCATTTTTCAGAATGCGCTAAAATGTTAGTGAGATGTTGTGCAATCGCCCACAAAGGTTCTTAAATTATTACAACCGTTTTAAAAAAATCAAGTTTGAGCCAGGGGCCCTATGTTCGTTTTTTTTTCTAATATGAGCTATACACATATAATTTTAAACTGTATGCGCTCCTACATCATTCAAGCGATTTTCGATAAAACTGAGTTAATGCAAGGATGGATAGCTGTTTAATAAATTACAAATTGTGACATTTATTGTGTGTGTGACATTTAAGTAGTTTTCTGAAGTAATACAACAATTCTACAATATTCCGTTTGTGGCCGGGGGCCCATAATTCGTTTTCCACCCTGAATTCTAACTTAGTACAGCCATTTTACAATATTCCTTTTCGTTTTCTTAAATGAGCTTCATCAATATAATTTAAAACGGAGCTATTTACACTACCGTCCTTGAACAAATGACACATTTGTAGTAAAGCAGAGAAAACACGTTTTTCATTCTAAGTGTAGAGAGTATTTTTGTTATTTTTATAAATAAGCTTGAATTTTGTGACGCATTTTAGTATCGAATATGACATTGAACACATGTTGTTGTTTTTTAAATTAGAAGTATTTCTTGAATAGAGTCTTATAGTTTCGGAGTTTTTTTGTTGTTATGTAAATACATTGTACATGAATCGATGGTTTCTTAATTAATTAAATAGCACACTTGACAACGTATGTATTGAACTTATGTAATATATTGATTTTAACGCTGGAATTTATGATTTATAATTAAATGAGAAGCTATACAACTGGAACACTCCTGCCAACAATGAACGTACCTATTTTGTGAGGTTTTTGTGAAATTAGATGGATGAGCCTAACTTGTGAAAATTATATAAGTTAGCAATATTGTAAATTAATTGAATCAAATGCAAACAGCGACATCTCATTTTGCGTGTGACCTAAGAAGTTGTGTTAATTGTGAAACACCTTTGCTAAGAACAGATATCACATGCATTTGTAATATTTGCCACAAAGCAATAACTTCGCTGGCAAATCAGTTATGCCACCCAAACAAAAAGCTATTGGTTTTTCTACACCTCAAGCACGAAAGAAAAAATCATCACGCGCTTCGGAAACATTTGAGCAAGACAAGAAACCGCTCGAGTAAGCAATGCTCAAACCCGTTAATCTGAAACATTTTAGCAAGACAAGAAACCGCTCGAGTACGCAATGCTCAAACCCGTTCATCTGAAACAGTCGAGCAAAAAAAAACAAAATTCACCATGCATGTCTGATGGAAATGCACAAAGCGATACCCAAGAGATTTCATTGCGGAGACTTTCACGGGCAATGATTGCTATCAAATGTATCGTCGACGATCAACTGAAGATGTTGGCAAATCAATTACTTTTAATATTAATTGAGAAAATATCCTATCAGTACTAAAAACTACTAAAATATCCACAACCACTTTGCGATCAAGGGGTACTACAGCTCAAACGATGGTTCTAACGTTAAGTGAGTTCTACATGACCACTATGACCACTTCCATTGGTCCCCAATTAAGTGTAGAATGCTACAAACATAAATTCACACATGTGAAAAAATGCATTTTTTATTTTGCATTTATCAAAAGTTTTTTGTGGTTATCATGATTTATGGGACGATAATAAAATTGAGCAAAAAGTTACTCTCAAGTGTTCACAGCTAGAGTGAATTTAGTTTAGGGCTCCCTCCCTTTTACATCCTGTGGTTCCGAATTTAAGATGGCTTTGATTATTATAATGGCTTATTTTGCCACCCCCCCCCCCCACCCGAAAGTTTGAAATGCCACTTCAAATGTGTCTGAAATAAACAAAAACTTCAAGTATGCGCGAAAATGCACCCTTGCATAGTTTAGGGCTCCCTCCCTTTTACATCCTGTGGTTCCGAATTTAAGAGGGCTTTGATTATTATAATGGCTTATTTTCCCCCCCCCCCCCCCCACCCGAAAGTTTGAAATGCCACTTCAAATGTGTCTGAAATAAACAAAAACTTCAAGTATGCGCGAAAATGCACCCTTGCAGTTTGAGTTTGTCCGACTGTCTATAACACTCTAAAATTCTGTACCACTTCCCTGATTCTTACATTTATGGGTAGATTATAACCTTCAGCCCAATGATTACCCTGGGGCATGCCACAAACGAAGTGAATGTATTTTATGTTTTGAACTGGGTGCGATAATGCTTGCTACAATAACTTAAAAATTGTACTTCTCCGTTCGAGAAGTAATACAGAATTATCAATTTCAAGTATTATAAAATATACTTCTCTTGATTTCCAACTAAAAAAACTATTTTCTAGGATGCAGGCTCCCCAGACACAACTACCGATTACGATTCATCGTCGCCCTCGATTTGCACTCTACTTTCCGATGAAGATGATCCTGAATGTTGGTATAGATCGAAACAATGCTTAGTGGATTTTACGATACAAGCTCTGCAGTTTTCCGACAATACCACATCTGGATATTAAAGAAAAGTGCCATCTTGAGGGATCAACCCATGCGCCCCACTAACAAGGGCGTTTCTATAAAACCCATGAGCCAACCATTCAATACTGTTAAAGCGCAACTTGCTCTTTCTCCCAACTAGGCTGGAGCCCCGGGATATATGTCCATTGGCTGTCACTTAGCTACGTCTCTGGACACTGGTACTGGCCTACCACGCCCCCAGCCAGGGAACGATATCCGAAAAAACCCACTGGGTTGATAAGTACGTAATAAGGAGGCGAGGTTGTAATGATGCCAAATATAATGCATGGTTTAATATGGGATGCATATTATAAATGTTTATATTGTCTATGATGTCCCTAGATGTAGGGATCAATTAAACATTAATATAGTTCATGTATGTTAATTTCGTTATTGCATACTTATTAAATGTATGTTTCATACATAAAAATTATTTTCTCAAACACATTAAATGTATTATTTATGATTTGTATGCACTTTATTTTATTTGCTTCCAGGCATAGCTGTGCTCGAAGTTATTGTCTCTTAAATTCCATTTTAAAGATGACCCACCTTGTTTAACTGTAATTTAATTTATGTACTTTTGATATTGCTGGGTTGGATGTTATTGTGTCGGACATTCCTGGTTATTGGTGGAGAGAGCCTGAAAGAAACTCTGACAGAGAGTAGAAAAACTACTTTTCTTTTATAAATTGTTTCATTTTAAAAATTACATTTAATAAATTCGTTCTCTTTCTGTAATTGTGTTTACGGGAAATTAAACTTCCACCAATAACGATGGCGTTCACTTAAGTTAGTAACGTGCCTCTACTTCTTGTCCTATTTTCATCTCTCCTGTCTAAGAGAAAGGCTCTTAGGCCAAAAGTTCTTGTCTTTTTGTCATGGTCCTTTATTCAAGCTTCCAATTGTCCCATTATTTTCCTTTTTGTTTTAAGAAGATTTATTACAAATTTTTTTTTCAAGGTACACAATTAACTTCACTTTCTAAATGTTTATTGTGGATACCTTTAAAAAATTTTATAAGACATTTTATTTTGCTTTGTAACGTACACTTTCGTAACAAATAGTTTAATCAAACTCTTGTTCTTAAATACTTGAAATTTGCTAACAATTCTTTTTCTTCTTCTTTTTTTTAAATATTGTTTTTATAAAGATAGCAGCTTTACATTTTTAACTTTAATGTAGTTATATTTACAACAAAAAAAAAAATATGCTTAACACGATTTCGTAAGTGTCTTCATTGTCGAGTGGTAAACGTGGATTCGTATATCTTATTATAAGATGTAGTTGATGGGTGTGAAATAAAAAGTGTGCAGTAACGTATTATGGGGGAAGCGGTTTAGCAAATATTGGAATTCTTTTAAATAAGTGTTATTTGAGTTCACGTTTTTTCAAGTAACTTTAGTATATTGGAAGTTCACGAATTAATGTCGCAACTGTTTAGCGGACTAAATCTAATAAAATAATATTAAACGTTTCGTGTACCTTCATACGCATTTCAGACGTCACTTGGATGTATGTCAGCTCTGCTACACCTAAGGTACCGGCACTATCCCCCCCCCCCTTAAGTAAAATCTGAGATGCCCAAAGCCAGATCACAAAGCTGTCTGAAAGAAACACTGTACATTGGTCATTGTATGTGTTTAGGTGATTTATAGATGACATATTTATGACATAATTTAAAATGCAACACTGTAAGAAATTAAATTAACTTTGTATTATATCCTTGAATGTAAGGATCGACTTCAAGAGGATTGCATCTTAAAATAAGATTTAATAATCCACTTGTAACAATAGAATATGCATTTCTTGTTTGTCGTTGTTTAGAAATGTTTCATGTTATAAATATATTTCTGTTAAAAATCAAAAGTTTTTTTTAATAACACAAAAGATAAAAATATATTTAAACTAAAATTTTAAACAAATGAATAATTATTGTTCAAATAGACTGTAGAATTCTTTTGCATAACTAAAACAATGAACAAATTCTCAAACAATTTTTCAAAGATATCGATAAAAACATTTAGTAGGAATATCGATTGTTTCTCTTTAATAAGGGGTAATAAGGGGAGAGACAGCAATCAGGTTAGTACAAAATAAAATGAGTAAAACAAAGTAGGGTTAAACCTGAAAAAATAAACTGTTTTTGTTGCGTTTATTTTTTCAGGTTTAACCCTACTCTGTTTTACTCATTTTATTATCTTTAATAACATTTTTTTTTGCAATAAACCTAAATTAAAAGAAAATGAAAATATTATAACAAGGTATGTGACAGTATAAATTAAGAACCATGACAATAAGAAAATAACTTTTAGGCATTCATAAGCAGAAAGGACAGGTGAAAATAGGTCAAGAAATAGAGACAAGTTATAACTTAGGTGATCGCCATTTATAATTTTGGAAGTTGAATTTTCCAAAACTAAGAATATAGAAAGGGAACGAATTAATAAAATGTTAATGTCAAATAAACATTTATAATGATATAATGAAGATTCGACTCTCCACCTATGTTTTATTCCGTCATCTCATAAAGAGGGTGAGATTTTAACCCGAGACAAGGTAAAAAATAAGTTTTTAAAAAAAACGATAATATATTTTTATCTTAAAAAAAAAAAATAATAATAATAAGAGGTCTTATATAGCGTGGTACCCCAGCCTAGGGCTGGGCTCACCGCGCTGTACATAAAAAAATTTTATCAAAAGAAACCTAATCATTACATTACATAGCCATACATAGACATTACGTACAATTACATAGCCATTAAATAAACACGTTATATCAAGTGTATCCGTGAATTTATAGCTAATATTTTGAGAGGCTTTCGTTATTCAATCATAAATATCGTACTGTGCCAAAAATTTGACACTTGTGACGAGGGACAGAAATCTTACTTTTTTTTTTTCCTTGTTTTTTTTTTTTTAAAAAATTTAAAAAAAAAAAAAAAAAAAAAAAAAAAAAAAAAAAAAAAAAAATGATAAAGAGGACATTTTATTGAGAGACATTTCGTCGACGGAAAATTGATCAACAGAAATTTAATCAAACGAAAATTTAGTCGCATTCTTTTTTGAGTTTACACAAACTAATTTGGCGTCAAATTTCTGTTTAAACACACTATACTATAAAATAAAACAAAATGTTTTATTTTATTTTTCTTTTGTCAGATGAGAATCCAGGAGAGAGCTGACAAAAGATAACTCACACGAGAAAGTTTTTGTGAACTTGCACTTTGATTATCATTTCTATTAGCTGTACTAGTCAAAACTAGTCACCATGGCTTCCGCAAAGAACGAGGAACCATCGATGTGGTGTTGGCGGCCAGACAGCTACCGGAAAAGAGCATTGAGCAAAATGTTGACCTCTTTTCTACCTTTGTAGACCTGACCAAAGCTTTCGACACTGTTAGTAGAGAGGGCCTCTGGAAGGTCATAGTCTAATATGGATGCCCCAGAAATTTCGTGTCAATGGTAAGACTATTTCATGAAGTTATGCAGGTTATTGTTCAGGATAATAGAGAGACGTCAAAACCATTCCCTGTAACAAACGGAGTGAAACAAGGCTGTGTACTTGCCCGAACACTTTTCAGCCTCATGTTTTCCGCAATGCTGACCGATGTATTAAGAGAGAGAGACGCTGGAAATGGCTTCAGATACCGAACTGACGGTAATCTATTCAACCCCAAGAGGCTACATTCAAAAACAAAGGTCCTGACAGACACCGTCAGGGACCTCTTGTATGGAGAAGCATGTACCCTAAACAGAAGTGAATATTGAACGCTGTTTCACAAGCTTTTCCAAGTTCTGCACAAACTTCGGGCTCACTATTAACAAAAAAACCCAACTGAGGTCATATATCAACCAGCTTCACGAAGTCCTTATGGTAAACCCCAACATCCAAGTATGTGGCGAAAGACTTAAGGTGGTTAAAGGCTTTTCTTATCTCAGCAGGACACTGTCCCAAAGCGCAACCACCGATGACGAGGTTAACCTCTGTATGTGTGAGAGCCAGTACAACCTATGAAATATTGACTAAAAACGTATGGACCAAGAGTGGTATCAGCAATTAAAAATAAACTGAAAGTATATAAGGCGGCTGTTCTCCCTAAGCTTATTTATGCCTGTGAAACCAACGGCATGCAAGAATGCTGAACCACTTGATCCTGAACATTGAATGGCAGGACAGATTACCAGACACTGAGGTGCTAACACGGGCATGTCTTTCCAGCATCTCCACAGCCAGAAAAGTGGAAGGAAAAAGCAAAGGAGTGAAAATCATGGTGTTCCACTTTACATAAGATGTATGTGCATCATGAAATTTGCAGAACATCGGCTGCAAAATGCAAGAGACATGACAGGAAAGCCCGGTCTGACTTTGATCTCGGAGATCTCATTCCCCTGCACTTGCTGCACAAGAGCATTTAGTGCCACAATCGGCTTCATTAGCCATCTGCGATCTTGCAGACATAACTAGCACAAACTCTGATGATTTAAAGTGGTCATGGTCATTTGAAAAAGTTCATATAGATATTTTAATCAACTGAATAATATTGGGAAATTTTAAATTTATGTTTATACTATTCGCATGATGTTTGTGAAAACATCTGATTTTTTCTTCAACAATGTCATTAAATTGTATTAATAAAAATGATCAGGTTTTAAAACCCATACGACTGAACAAACCTTTCAATAAACGTTTATTTTAAAAAAAAAATATATATATTAGGATAAATTTCTTAAGCAAGTCAAATGTTCGTTTATTGTGTTATTTGCTTTCAGAGTGTCAATTGGCGGCAGCTTTTTGTAATGGAAACATTTGTAGAAAGAATAAAATACAATATTTTTTTATTAATTTGTGAGCATCAATAGTAATTTCTTATACAAATTAAATAATAATTGCAATATAGAAATAAAAATTATATTTGTAACAAAAGCAAATCAAGCAGAACCGCTTGCCATTTCAAGGCTTCCTGCAAATTTTTGGTTTTCATCCCCCCCCCCTCCCCTCCCCATTTAAGTAATTCAAGGCTGATAATTTAAAAATGTTACATAGCCTCTGCTAATGTAGGCGTTTCAGAAAAAAGAACATCATCAAAGGGATCACAAATGAAATGTATTTAGTTCATGTTGGGCTGACGTAAGTAATTAATGTTCCTAAAGATGGCTTATGTTTGCCTTTCACAATGGACAAACTAAAAGGTCATCTCATTAATGCATAAAAACATCGAATTCAACTGGCGCCAACCTGCATCCCTGTATTTTAAATTTGCCCGACAGTCTGATGCACCCTACATTTCCACTCATCGCTACCCAGCACTGATTAATGAGACAGAACGCGGTTGAATATATGTTTATGCTAAATGATTACCCAATGTCACGCTATACCTCGTGTGAATTTATTTTATATATGGGACTGTGTGCCTTAATGACTCCCTCTTAAAATTGAAAAAAAATACCCAGATAAAATAGTAATTCTGATTTAAGGTATAATCTAAAATGCACCCCTGGATTGTGAAACTATCAACATTTTCTGGGAAAAGCTCTCAGAACTCCCCTCCCTTTTTAAATTAGCAATCGTGCCCCCCCCCCCTAATTTCTCCGTTTTTCCCGAAAAAATAACAGGACAGTTGACACCGGTCATTATGTTTTTGTGATAAGAGGTAATCTACCGAGTGTAGCAGCTAGTGTTAGTGCTAATAGATACACTACCTATGGGAAAAGCTGTTGTTAGTGCTATCCTAGTCTTGCCAAGAGTTCTACCGAGTGGAGCAGCTAGTGTTAGTGCTGATAGATATATTACCTATTGGAAAAGCTATTGTTAGTGCTATCCTAGTCTTGCCAAGACTTCTACCGAGTGGAGCAGCTAGTGTTAGTGCTGATAGATATATTACCTATTGGAAAAGCTGTTGTTAGTGCTACTCTAGTCTTGCCAAGCCTTTTGCCAGGCTCCAACTAACGATACAAANTTGCCAAGACTTCTACCGAGTGGAGCAGCTAGTGTTAGTGCTGATAGATATATTACCTATTGGAAAAGCTGTTGTTAGTGCTACTCTAGTCTTGCCAAGCCTTTTGCCAGGCTCCAACTAACGATACAAAGTTTGCATTTGTCATAAAATCCTTCCCCTGCATAAAAAGAAAAAAAAAAGTGACATATGTGTTGACCACCCCACCCGCCTCACTTGAAAAAGAGTACCTAGAGTGTTTGGCGCCAGGTGACATTGACTCATTTTTATGCCCTAAATATCGAACCCGTTTCTGTGACCCCGGTACATGGGATATATATCCCAATATTCACCCTTGGGCAGTTGTACAGGCCACTGTTACTTTTTTACAGGTGGGCATGTTATAAAGAGTTAAAACTATTTCTAACTAAATGAAATATAAGGTTTAAAGACAGGAATCATGCAATAATGTATGTGTGCAGGGAGATACGATAAGATAAGATGCTTCTATTAATCCGAATAAATAGAAATTAGTTTTGAATGTATGGCACATATCGTTTTGGAAAAACTCGGATAATATTCTTTGCCCGAAAATTGTCAGCAGGAATGCGTTTATTTAATCATTTTGTGGTACGTTCTTGTGTAAATCACTGTGTTGACAGAATAGCTGGTACGTTTTTGTGTGAATCACTGTGTTGACAGAATAGCAGGTACGTTCTTGTGTGAATCAATGTGTGGTCAGAATAGCTTTTATGTTATTGAGTGAATCACTGTGTATTCTTTTTGTCTTGCTTTCTTGTGAAGACTCTAAGCCAAAATTTCCAAATAGTTTGTCCTGTTTATGAATTCAAGCTTGGCATACCTTGGACTTATATCTCATTTTAAACCAATAAAATATCCTAATCACGTCTTTAAAACACTAAAATATTCGGATCACATTTTTACATCAATAAAATAGACTCATCTCATTTTCAAACCACTAAAATATCCGAGACAGCCTACAGTCGTAAGAGTTTCACGGCGCACTCGGTGACACCAAGGTTAAGTCACATCTACATTTTATAAACTTTGATCTTTTTACATTTCGATCCAATTTATTGTTGAATTCTTCAAAATTAAATTAAGATATGTAAATTGTTGATTTTTTTTTATTTAAAATGTAAAAAAAAAAATATATTTGGACTAAAAAGACTTATGGGACAAGGGCGTCAGGGTGCAAGATTCATGTCTAAGCCCATCCCCACCCCCAATTCTGAACTTCATTATTTTATAAAATTAAATAACATCAAAGCCCACGTTAGTCTGGTGCTCAAGGACTTATGTCTAATGTGGCATCCTTTAGCTGCATATCTTGCCAATTCCCCCCTCTTCCAAGTGCTCAGGTCCACCCACAGGTTCTTCAGGAAAAAAATTCTGATAGAGGCACTGGTCATAGGTACACTATAGTTTTGCAAAAACGAAATAATGTAGTGTCTATTTTGTAATGTAATATGTGATCCAAAATGAAACGGAATTAATGTCTTTTGTCCCTAGAATTAGAGATCGAATTCAGGTGGACTACAACTTAAGATAAGGCATAGTAATCCACTTGGTATCATATTGCAAAATCAGTGAACGTTGGTTAAGCATGTTTAATAAAAAATATAGTTCGGTTAAAATTATAAATTGAACGTTTTTAGTGTAAGTTTTAAAATTTTAAAATAAAATTTTGTTGTTAACTATTATTAGGATTTTTTGCAGATTTTTTTTATATAAAAATGATAAATAAAGACATTTACATAGAAAAAATTAATTTAAAAAAAAATCCTAAAAT
Organism: Lymnaea stagnalis; assembly: GCA_964033795.1. Taxonomy (NCBI): domain Eukaryota; kingdom Metazoa; phylum Mollusca; class Gastropoda; family Lymnaeidae; genus Lymnaea; species Lymnaea stagnalis. The sequence goes on along the minus strand of CAXITT010001182.1, from coordinate 104,862 downwards.
ATGTTGATAAAAAGACATATATAAAGCAAACTAGATTGTTTCCCTTGAAAAAAACATTTGTTTGCAATAAACCTTTAGAAAACAAAAAAAAATTAGTAGAACAAGTTGGGTGGAAGCCTTAAGCAAGAACCAGGACAATACGACAAGAACTTTTCAGCTAAGGACCTTCCTCAGCAGAAAGGACAAATGTCGCAACCACTTTTCAACCAATTTTTTTTACTTCATACTTATGTTAAGACGATTTCATTTTCCGAAAGCAATAATTGTACGCTCCAAATGCATTTGCGATTTATTTGAAAAAAACATATTTTTGCGTATTGATCGGGAATTATATTTTGCGCGTTATTGAACTCGTTATTGAAACACTAGTGAGATCACGGCGTGCGTTTCAATGCCAGACAAAGAAGAAAAGTGTTTGTGTTTTAATTAGGTTTTTTAAAGTAATTTTTTAATATAACATTTTTTTTCCGCCACGTGCGAACACAAATAAATAAAATGGTTTTTCGAAGTGTGAGCAGGCATCATATAACTATGCACTTGAGAAATATTGTTGTTTTTTTATATATTTAGTCAACACAATTGTAGCAATTGATCTGTCCATTCAGTAGCATTGTTTGAAATTATATGTATATAGTCACATAAAAAAGGCCCCCAGCACAAAATGTAAAATTGTCAAATGGGTGTACTAGATTCAGAAACCAACTGATGATTGTCACACACAAACTGAAATGTCACTTGTATTTGATTTAATTCCATCCACCCATGCAATAACTCTCTTTGAAATTATAGTTCTATAGTTCATATTAGAAAAAAATAATTGAAGGCTGCCGGAATATTTCAAAAAAGAAAACATAATTCAGAAACAATTTTGGGCGGACGCTAACCAGCTTACCAAGTTGTATCGCAATCGGATGAATGTTATGGGAACGCATACGGAAATACTTAGATCATGAAATAAATAAAAAAGGGTAATTTAGGGCCTGGGTCCAAAACGGAGTATTGTAAAATGTATGTCATAATTTAGAAAAAAGTTCGGGTGTGTACATCAACTCACAAAAGTTTTGTCGCAATCGGATGAATGATATAGGAGCACATCCGGGACATACATACATATATTAATTTTATATAGGTACTAGCCTATATACCCGGCTTGGCCCAGGATTACATTAGGACCCAGTCCTGTTGTGACCCCCGATCCCATTTGGACCCCAATCCCATTCTCACACCGATCTCGGCGCAGTTCCATTTGCCGGTTTGATCCCCATCCCGGTAGATCCATTCCAGGTTAGCATAACGCTCCCGGTGGAATCCCGTTTTCTGCCAGGATCCTGATCCCAATGGGATAAAAATTGTGATGGGATCCCGACCCCTTTGTTTCTATTCGGAATATAAAAAAATTACTCAGTGTTACTGAGAGAAAAGTAAACCCCGGGAAATTATTTAAATAAATAGAACTAACTAACATATCAATATTCCCTTTGATCCCACTATATATGTCTTTGGAACAATTTAGAACTTTCATCAAAATTCTAGATTAAGTTTAATAACCTGCTCGAAACATGTGTAAAAACTACTTAGCTAATTATTTAAAAAAAACTATACAATTTTTAAAAAAAAGACAATTATAATCCTTTTTATTTTAAGTTAATCGAGGGTCCCCGGTGGCCCATTCCATAACAGTACCTATATAATTATACCTGAGCTAGGGTGCCCTATAAAATCAGACAGACAAATAATAAAGTTAACATTTAAAATTCGTCCCATAAAAATCTAATTAAAAATTCCATAGATTAATAAAGTTTTTTTAAAATTATAGAAGTTTCTGCAAAATTCTAGATTGGAAATTATTAGTTTTTAATCCACCGATATATCAATACAGCCAATGAAGGGTATTCACCTGGAAAATATAGTGTTGTCTAAGCCTATTGATATTTATAAAGCATATATAAGGAAAAAAAAACTGGGCCCCGGCCCAGAGAAATGGATTCTATGAGTTCAGTACCCTTCGGTATTTGAATATGGATAATAAAGTAAATGTGTACTAAGTTTGGTCAAGATTGATCTACTCATGTAGGAGTATTTGTTTTTAATTATTTTTATATAGTTCAAAAAAGGGGGAAAAATGAATTCGTGGCCCCCGCCCCGAACAGAATGTCATAAAAAGTGCATAGCCCCTTCAGATTTCTTTCTGGATCATGATGGATATATGTACCAAGTTTGGTCAAGATCCATCAATCCATGTAAAATCCTTTGTGGAACAAAGACACAAACCCACAAACAAAAATTCACTTTTATATATATATTTTTTGTTTGTATGGCATCTTTCAGTCTGCGAAAGACGATAGATTATCTTTATAGCTTGCAGCGTTTGGTGTGGCTGGTGAGACCAATCATCGAATGGCAGTCTCTGTTACAATTCCCACACACGAATGCGGTGGAGCAGTATTTACCGACCTTCCTCCTAGCTCTTTTTGCAGCTGTTTCCGCCCTGTTTGGCTCCTCGGCATGTAGTGATTCTGCCTTCACGATGCCCTGCCATGAGGATCGATCCTCTGTCAGCTCCTCCCTGTTTGAGATGTTAATGTAGGCCGACTTCATGTCTCTTTTGCATATGTCTAAGTATCTCAGACGAGGCCGTCCAATTGACCTTTTCCCTGTCGCCAGCTCGCTGTATAGCACGTCCTTTGGTATGCGACCAGGTTGCATTCGCTTGACGTGTCCAAGCCAGCGGAAGCGTCTTTGGATTAACATGGCTGGGACGTTACACATGTTTGTTTGGGACAGGACATCCGTGTTAAGACTTAGTCTTGCCATTTAATGTCAAGGATGTGGCGCAGGCATCTGAGGTGGAAGCCATTGAGACTTCTTTTGTGTTTAGAGTATGTGGTCCTCGCGTCGCATCCATACAGAAGAGTGCTGAGTACGCAGGCCTGGTAAACCTGCAGCTTAGTTCTTGTTAGTTTGGCGTTTGACCAGACTCTTTTCTTAAGTCTGGCCATACCAGTTGCGGCCTTCACTATCCTCCCACTTATCTCCTCCTCCATTTAGAGGGTGCTCGATATGTTGGATCCCAGATATGTGAATCTGTCAACAGTATCCAAGTCGTAGTCGTCGATGGCGATAGTGGGAAGGGAGTCAGCGCCCCGTGCCATAATGTAAGTTTTCTTTAGGCTAATTTTTCAGGCCAAACTCTTTGCAGGCAGCGGTTAGGCTGGATACGAGGCTCTGCAGGCCGTAAGCTGTGTGAGATACCAACGTGACATCGTCCGAAAACAAGAGCTCCCGCATCAAGACCTTTCTTGTTTTAGTCTTAGCTCTAAGGCGGGCAATGTTGAATAATTTGCCGTCATCTCTAGTGTGGATGTATATCCCCTCACTGTTGTTCTGACAGGCATACTGGAGTAGGATGGAGAAAAAGATTGCAAATAAAGTAGGAGCCAGCACGCAACCGTGCTTTACTCCACTACTCACTGGAAAAGCTTCTGAGGCGGCACAGTCATAGCACAATGTACCCTGCATATGTTCGTGAAACTGCTTGATGATGTTAAGCAGTCGTGTATACAGATATATATATATATATATATATATATGATAAATATAGTAAACGGAAAAAAAGATAGTTTTTGAGAAACTATTCATTGGTAGCATTCTGACTGCCTGTTGTACCACATATATATCTATCTATCTATCTATCTATCTATCTATTTATTTATCTATCTATCTATCTATCTATCTATCTATCTATCTATCTATCTATCTATCTATCTATCTATCTATCTATCTATCTATCTATCTATCTATCTATCTATCTATCTATCTATCTATCTATATATATATATATCTTTCTATCTATCTATCTATTATCTAAAAAAAATCTTAATCCATTGCTTTTTTGAAAATTAAATTTTCACTTATGTAAAATAATGTGCATTTAAATTAATCGATATAATTATGTAAATGTACTTACGTATAGTTAACATTAGTTGATTGCCTTAACTAGTCAAATGAGAATATAGCATCTATATTTAACAACTGTAATATCATTGCATTAACAGCTATTGTCATCTTCGTAAATGTGTAAACAACCTATTTCCTAACCCTATGAAGTCAAATTTAAAAAGAAAATATTAACTATCAGTATATTTCGATACTTGGATGACATGGCTCATCAATGGCCTTTCCTATGACATCTTAAGGAGATAACATGATTCAACAATAAAATAAAAAATATAAAAAACTCATATAAATTCTAAAGGAGATGTTTAAACACTACAAAATACTTCAGCCACTGAGATGAAGTCTAAAGAAGATAACATGTTTAAAAACTACAAAATATAAATTCGCGAATTTAAGAATAAAAAAAATATTGTGTTTTGAAACAGTAATAAGGAAATTATATTTTTATAGGGAGAGATAAGTCTTTGGGGAAGAGCTAGAGGGTAGTCAGTGAGATAGAAGACAGCATCATGGCGTTGGATTCCTTACATGTAGGAATCAAAAACGAGATTATTGTTTTATTTCTGTATGTTTAAATATTATAACACATTAATCTAATTTTTACTGTTACTTCTGTTAACAAATATTTATATAAGAATGGGCTAGGATGACCAAAGAACAAATATAAATTAAATAAATTTCGGATTGTAAAAACGAGGAAAATTATGTTCTATTAGTTTAAGGAAATTGAGAAAATTAAATACGAAAACAAATATATATATAATATATGTATCTTGTTTTATTTTATTAAAAGTTAATATATTATTATTATAAATTACAAATACATTTAAAGTAACAAATAAGGAAATGTCTGGAGCATTTTATATGGGTTTGAAAGTTCTGAAACAAAGAAAAGGATCATAGAGTTACACGGCAATCACATTTATCTAGACAACACAAACATCATTTCTTGATTGTTGTTTTTTTGGGAGGCTTTTAGTGCGTTTTTAATTTTGCGAAATCAAATAAAATTAAATGTGTCTTAAAAAATAGGCAAAGGAAGTCAATGCGCGATTGCCTACTTCAGACAAAGTTCAAAGTGTCTTTGATTTAATAATCACGAGTGCCACAACTGATAATGTTTTCTCACCTTCTTAATGTAAAATTAATACATATGATAGGTTCCTTTTAAAATATATTTATAAACAAAATGTCTTTATTTATGTAAGAATCTATGTATGTCCTTTCTGTTCTTTATAACATTCAAGCAATTGCGATAAATCTATTGTGATTTATTGTCCACAAACCAACGCATTTTTCTGAGTCATTACAATGCTTTTAAAATAGTCCGTTTCGGCCGTAGGCGCTTAATTCTTTTTTTTTTTTTTTGCATTATTCCTATTTACTTTCCTTAGATGAACTATATGAATATACTTTCAATCAGAGCTAATGCATGCGTCAAAAAAATTATAAATCAAATATAAATGACAACATTTCAGTTTGTGTGTAACATAAATTAGTAGGGTTCTGAATTTATACAACCATTCTACAATATTCTGCTGTGGCCAGGGACCTTAAGATAGCTTTAAAAAAAAAATAGTTATAAAAATTAAATTTGCATTCATTCCTTTACTATTTATCTGACGGGTTAAAACTTTGGTTAATTGATGTGTGCATGCACTCAAATGTTTCTAAATTAGAACAATTATTTTACTTATTCCGTTTTGTGCTTGAGTCCTAAACTTTTCTTTTAAAATAGCTTTGAGAATTATATATTTTGAAACAGCGCTATTGCATGGGTCGATAGAATTGAATCAAATACAGGCAACGATATTTCAGTTTCTTTGTGACATAATAAGTACGTTTTGAAATTAATACAACCATTTTACAATATTCCGTTTCGAGCAGGGGGTGGGGAGGGGATAATTTTGTTGCTTTTCTAATATGAGTTATCTATATAAAATTTCAAACAGATCTATTGCATAGATTTATGGAATTGAATCAAATAAAAAAAAAAAAAAAAAAAAGTGACATTTGAGTTTGTAGGTGACATAATAAGTAGATTTAACATTAGTACATTTTATATTATTCCGTTTTGGGCTGAGGGCCCTAAATTCGTTTTTTTTTTCTTTTCTTTTATAAGCTCTATAAATAAAATTTCCATTTGATTTTTTATCCCATGCTTCCATTTGTGATAAAACTTTTTTAATTCGTAGTGCACATGTACGCAAACGTTTATAAATTAGTAAACTCATAAAAAAAAAAAATGAGGCCCGGGGTCCTAAATTATTTTTGTCGTGTAAGAGCAATCTAAAAATAATTTCTAACAGAGCTAATGCATGGGTGTATCAATCGTTACAGGTGCGTGGACTAAATTTTGAAAATCCACTCTTCTCATATGGACAGCTGTAAGTGGCCTGCTCACACCTCATATGGACAGCTGTAAGTGGCCTACTCACACCTCATATGGACAGCTGTAAGTGGCCTACTCACACCTCATATGGACAGCTGTAAGTGGCCTACTCACACCTCATATGGACAGCTGTAAGTGGCCTACTCACACCTCATATGGACAGCTGTAAGTGGCCTGCTCACGCCATGAAAAATCTTTTCAGTTATGCGTGTAACCGAAAATAAATATTTTTTTTAAAATGTAAATAAAACACAAGCACTTCCTTTCTTTGAGTGACAGAGCCACGCATTCCGGGTTGTTGTTAGTTAAAAATTGAGGATATTTGTGACATACGTGTGAGAATGGGGGGGAGGGTGTGAAAAAAAAAATTTGCTTTATGTCAACCATTGAAAATGTTGTGCGGCCTTAGTGTTCATACACATTGTATCCCTAATGATAGGGATCGAATCGAATTCAAGCGGACAACCACTTCAATTCAAAAACCGGATTTTCACCAACGCAGAAAGAAGAACATTGGTTAAACATATTTTGTATTATATAAATTTCCCTTTGAATTGAAATTTCGTAGTTTCGTGAACACTAAATATGGTTTGAGAGTAAAGTTATTATTTAATTATTTTTGAGGTCTACATTGTTATTTCCGTTTAAATCGATTTTACAAATTACACTTTCATAACGAAAATAAAATAAAAATATGTACCATTATACTCAATTTTACGTATTTAAACGCTTTAAAAAACGAGAGCAATTGTTTCCCTTGAAAAAGAAATTGTCTTTAATACTCTTAAAAATTCATAAATACTAAAATACCACTTGATATAACAGAAAAAAATACTTTATTAGTTTTTAAAAATTGATATTGGGTCAGCTCAGGCTGTAATTGCAATTGAACTTTAAAAAAAATACATTTCTTTTTTTAAATGATTAAACAAAGACTATTTAAGTATGTAAAAAAAATATATATATATTTACTAAGTAAAAAAGTTACATTTTAAGTAAACAAAGTAAACAAGGTAGTTGGTTTTGTTGAAGAAGTAAGTTTTTT
>CAXITT010001182.1:81202-96857 GCA_964033795.1 Lymnaea stagnalis | reverse complement strand
AGGTAGTAGGTTTTATTGAAGAGGTTATGTAGTTTGTTATGTTCCCTTCATGAATGCTTTTGTAAGAAGATTGGACATTATTCTGATTGTGTAAATTAGCGTAATGGTAGCCATTGAACTGATTGTGTATAGTATCTTGATGGTGTTCATTATCCTGATTGTGAAAAATATTGCCAGATTTTTTAGCGGCAATTTTCTACATAAAAGTGCCACATTTGTGTTTTATCACGGTCCTCGTAAGTTTTCTCCTCTTTGACATTTTTTTTCTAAAGAAGTCAGATTAAAAGTTCGTTGTTTCTTGTATTAGTTGGTTGCTATAATAATGAGTTTCACTCTAATAATATGCTTTAAAAAAAAATTGCTTACATACATTTATTTCGGATAATTTTATTATGGCGAGTTGTGATTTTCGACTGACGATAGTTCTTTGAGCTCAGCTGTTTTTATTAAGGTCAGCTATCTTTGTTGTAAAAAAGACCCACATTCTGTTTACTGAGATAAGAAAGGTCTAAGCATACGAGTAATGTAATAAAGATTTTGTATAGAAAGTTGTGTGAACTTTCGGTTGTTGCAATAATGCAACATTGTTATAAGTACATCCATTGTTGGTTGTAGCTCTTATGTGTGAGCAACCATGGCTCTGTTGTTATTCTTTGTCGTGTATCAATTATAATTGGGTTGTTGTTGTTATGTTGGTACAAACGTTTCCTGTTTTTCAGTGAAGTTTGACAATTAAACAGTACTGAGACCAATTATTGCTGTGTTGAAGTGAATATATACGATGATATCAAGTATGATAACAAGTATGGATGTGTTGGCATGGACTTAGAAAATGGTGCCAGTAATGAGACCAAGTGTGTCAGTGTCGCAGTTAAGTTAGTCAACTTAGACAGTAATAAAACCAAGTATGGCTGTGGTGGGGTGAAGTTAGAAATGGTGCCAGTAATGAGACCATGTATGTCAGTGTTGCAGTGAATTTAGTCAACGTAGACTGTAATAAGACCAAATATGGCTCTGGTGGGGTGACGTTAGACAATGGTGCCAGTAATGAGACAAAGTATGACTGTATTGTAGAGAAGCTAGACAACGATGGCAGTGTAAATCTCCCTATTGTGTTCAGTGAATTTTAACAAGTTCGTGGTCTATGGGTTTTGAAAAAATGGCTAACACAGTGTTACGCACTGGCTTCTAATATGAGAAATTCATCTTCTATTTCAATTTTATTGGCTCGTTGTAAACAGTCTAACAAAGAATGATACCATAGGGTCAACAATATTAAAGATGTGAAACCCAAAAACAGTTGCCAGTTACAATTAATAAGATTATTTTAAGTCTTAAGAAAATACACAAGAAAAGAAAATATAATGACAATCTTCAACTTATGCGTCAGCGGGGCGCGTTTGCATTCTTTATGCCCCCCCCCCCACAAAATTACCCCTCCCCGGCTCAACGTATCGGCCAACGGAGCGGCACGTTGGTGATGCCCCCTCGTCAGGACGGCCCCCACCCGGGCCCCTCATCAGGTCCCCCACCCGGGCGTCTGGGCGCTCGACCGGGACCACGCCTATGGGCCGCCCCAACCAGTAGGCATCCGGTCGGTCCGACACTATGCGTTTAAACAGTGCACACGATCGACTTTCTTTAGGAGTTGGGATGGAACATTTACGTCCTAATATCTTCCCCCACCCATCCAGGGAAAGCGTCGGACGCCCTATAAGAGGGATTCCACAGTGGGTTTCCACAAAGCAACTAGTTCACGCTGTAGCTGGGACGAAACGGTTGCCTAGGGGCAGCTTTCTCAGGGCTGCATTATTTGAATCCTCGGCTAGAGGTTACCACCCTCGCCTCTGGCCTCATACCCGTCACCGGCAACCTGTAATCATGATACCTACCCTGGCTCTGCCTAATTTTCCGGCTGTGAAATATCACAACTGGCAGCCCTGTGGGAGCTGTTTTATGTACGGCAGGTACCGAGCACACCCTTTGTCTGCCCACGCAGGACGTGCCCATTAGTTTTGTCCCCCGGGTAACGCCGAGGGGGTCGGTGGCCGACGCCTCCTTATGGACAAGCCACCACAGACTTGTCAACTGGAGCCCCTGGGGGGGGTTATCTTTTGTCTTTCAATTCCCCGACTTTTTTTATGGGTATCGCCTGTTTCTAAGAAGATTCGGAAGCAGAATATACATTGTATTCGTGACTCGAATCTTTTCCAAATGTCCAGAATATACTACCATTTCGTATCACATTCGAGTCCAGAGAAACAGGCAATAGGGTGTCTTTCTGGTAAACAAAGATCAAAAGAAAAATAGAACACGCCCACATGAACGCGTCTGCTAGATTGATACTGAATTTACAGCACTGATAAAAATAGACGTTCTAAATAACAACAGGTACATGGTATAGATTTTATTTGCTTAAAAATAAGACAACCACTGCTCTATGTAAATGTACATTCTCACATGAACATTATTGTGAAAAAAGATACAAAAATCAATAAATTATAAAGAAATTAATCAAGTTCAAACGGTAACTTTATATAAACGTCATCATAATATAAACTATTATTTCCCAAGACTAAGTTCCTGGAATTACTATTTCTGTTACCTTATGATTGGTCCTATCTAGTATTCATTCATTTCGCATGCCATGAACTTCAATGCATGTTAACGTCATCGGTAGCTGTGGGTCAGGTCATTGTTTATATAAAGACATGACAACATTCCTCGAACGTCATTGGTAGACGCGGGTCAGGTCATTGTTTATATAAAGACATGTCAACCTTCCTCAAACGTCATTGGTAGACGTGGGTCAGGCCATTGTTTATATAAAGACATGTCAACATTCCTCAAACGTCATTGGTAGACTTGGGTCAGGTCATTGTCTATATAAAGACATGTCAACCGTCCTGAAATTTTAGTAAATTGATACAAATGTAGATTTGTGTTCAGTTTTTGATGACATTAAGTACATCTTAATATTCAATGTGAGTTATTGCTGGAATTTTGAAGCTACTTTCAAGAATTATATATCATTTTAAAAGTAATTAGATGCTCCCTAATTGATTATTGCTTTTATTTTCTCAAATTATGCTTTGCTAAATGGGATTTTTATTCTTTTTGGCAACAAAAATAATTTTTAAGTCGAAAAAACATAACATCAAAGACTCATAAATAAAAAGAAAAGTCATAAATAGTTGTAGTTCAACGAAATATTGCTTGAAAATATCAAAATATTTTTTTTTAAAATGATAATATTTTTCTCTTTTTTTGTGGAAAGGAAAACATATACTGCATCAAATAATCACGTAGAACATTACTAGTATGTATTGTTTTAGAATACAAGTTAAGACACAAAAGCACCTATAATAAATCAACAAGTTTATACATCCCGAGATGTCGATCAAATGACGTCATCCTTTGCCAAAAATGTGTATGTACAATTCTTGAGAACACTTTCTTTATTGATTAAAACATACAAATGTATCAAAAACACATAATGTGACATATTCTCTGGTCATTTTACCTTGATTTTGTTACACAACTTTACACTTTTGTTATTGTCAGGTCCGAAAATGGAAAGATTTCGGGCTTTACAATAACTTTTCCATCTTAAAAGATGCCCTTTATCACAGAAACGGGTTCAGCAGCAAAGATGTCATTTGTTCCCAAAATTATTCATTAATTGCTACATTTTCTTGATTCTAATACAGTTCTTTGTAATTTTCATTGAGATGCATACGAGTCTTAAAATTTTGCGAAGCATGTTTCCTTTATACATTGCAGTATCAGAAACTTTTAGGAAACTCAATAGCATGTACTTAGTCATAACAGCTTTGCTCATTGTCAATCATAAAATGATTTTTTGACATTTCTTTTAAAATTAAGATCTTGATAAGTCCTTCATTCATAATAAACCCACTTAGTGATAAAACTCCTTGTCAAATATTCTAGTGGTGGAATATTTGGCTCGTTGTCTAGGTGTATGATTCAACCACAAAAACAATAATCTTCAAGGTGCATAAGTCTTTTTATTCATGACAGAATTACAGCCGTAATGCGTCTTCACAGATAATTCAATACGAATCAAAAGTATATGATAATATCCCACTCTGCAAATATATCCTGACAAATTTACTATATCCAAACGTCTCGCTCTCGCGAGTCCTATCACTCGTCTCACAACACGATCTCAGTTCACCGTCTCACCGTGAACATAATAATCCTCTCCTCCCCTCTCACGTCTGTGAACCCTTTTATATCCACCTTTCATTCACTCGTTCACTCCAACATCGTTCATGAACGTAACATGAAAATAGTACACTCTCGCTCTCAAGCCCCGTTCATCCCCACTTCCCACTCAAACACACCACGGCTGATTTCATGATCTTGACATATCTCCCCCCTTTCCTTTACAGATTCTACTCATAGTAGAATCGTTTTAACTAAGGTCAGGTCATGAAATCCTTCAAGTTTTACATAATTTCATACAGTGATAACATCGGAATTTTTTAATACATGAAATCACTACAATAATAATAAGACTACCCACATTTCATCAACATGTCTATCCATATTTACAATCATAGATTATTGAGCAGAGTGAAAGAATAATACAAAATCAAATATTTGAGCATCGTTAATCTCTGTGGACAGCCATCAATTGACCAGATGTACACACAACACAGTTAAAACAGTTAAAGGAAATTTACAGTCCTCCCCTCTCAACTCAACCTCACTTTCTTACCCAAACCCAAAACCCCTCAATAAACTCAAATCTGGAGCACTCCCTGCTCTTATGACACAGTCCCTACACAGCATCATAAACATGATAAACACGACCAAAAAAAACAAACAAAAAACACACAAAAAAAACAACGCATCTCATAACACGATCAATTTTGACAAGAACAAATTTGTCCCGAACCTCACATGACATAATTTATTATTTAATATTATCCAGTATGTACAGAATCACATTTGTTACAAAACTATGATGTGTTGTAATTAATTAATGTACTGACCCAATTATTAAAAGTTTTGGGTTTAAATGTTTAATGTTTGTATTAACAAACAAAGGTCCCTTTCCTCTACGTTAGATTAGTACTGCTAGTATGGTTATGTCTAGGGTACGATTAATTTCCTGATGAAGTATTCTACACTAATCCTACTTCACACTCACTCTATCATTCAATGAACTCTCACTAGCTCTCACTTGCAAGTCTAGTAATACTTTAACTATACTAATAAAACAAGAGTGGTTCAGCCCACAAATAAATATTTAATTATAAGAAAACAGAACTATCAGCATACAAATTACATATACTATACACATAAACAGGATAACAAGATACTGCCCAATATTATTGTATAGTAGGCTCTCAATGGCGATCTGGTCGAATAAGCAAGGCCCCACACACACACACCACAGCAGCCCTCTGCTCGGGTCACAACGTACTGCGGGGTTGGGCGGCTTGACTGCGTAAGTGTCTCCGGTCACTGGCACTGCGAGGAGGTAGGTGCCGACTTTGAACTTTACTGTGGGTAACACACACACAGTATATGCTACCGTCTTGTTGATTCCTTTGGCTTATCTCCTGCTAATAACTGCGACTCCTTTACTGAACTGTACTAGCTTTAGTTCCAGATATTATTTATTGTACACCTCTGACCAAATATTTACTTTACAAATACTTTCTGGTCAAATATTCTTTACTGGCCAAATGTTACATACTGTAACTTATTTCATGTAATTTCTTCACTTTACTTTACTTCAGTTTACTTCACTTTACGTAACTAAACTTTACTTTACTTTACTTAACTTTACTTAACTGGCTAGAAATGAGAATAATAAATACAATGCATAAGACATAGCTAAGAATTACAAATCACATCACATTATAAATTATTAATAGTTATCATATTCAAACATTAACAATAGTAACTATGGTCCTACCATTTTCTTAATAACATTACATCTACGACTCTACATACCAGTACATATGAATATGAAATAGAACAATACTAACCCGACACAATCGGATAAACACACTTTATCAGCTAATTATGCCAGCCAGGCTCTTCTGACATAATTCAGGTAAGAGAGGCCGATACATGATTTGGGCTTTCAATATATACTCTAAGTTTGGCGTGCTTGTCCCGCATTTAAGCGTGGCATCCCAGAGTCGTGTTTAAATGACTCACAAGCGTGGCTTCGGATTCCGTTACGCGTCGGTCATCAGAGTGACAACTCAGAGTTGGGACGCTCGACAAGAATGAGTGTATTGCTTAAACTGGGTCATGGCCAAAGTGAATAAGTTACTTTCCATTGTTATTTGAGTCTACTTTTATTATTTTAAGGCCCAGCCTAATTGTGTCATATCGCGTGGGGTAGCGATGAACGCGTGGGGAAGCGATGGAGAGAGTGGAGCCAGCGGGTCTCACAAAGGTGAGGACCAGCGGGTCTCAACAACATTGTACGTTAAACGAAATTTACATTTTATTCGAATTCAACTATTTTATTACACAATCGTCCCTTTTGGATTCTCTCAATACCTCTATTCCTTTACAAGGAATACAATTGGTATAATTTTTCACATTATTTTAAAGCATCCCACAGCCCTTCCAAGGCCATTTATGCAACGTCATTTATGCTTTTACCTCTTATCATAAAAAACAGTGTCAATTATTGTCTGGACAAAAAGTCCGCTATAATGTTTACTTCTCCTTTGATGTAATTAGCATCAAAATTGTACTCTTGCAATATCAATGCCCATCTTGTATCTAGAATTTGAAAAATGGGCGGTTTTCAAGTATTGTAGTGCTCGGTGCTCGGTGCTCGGTGCTCGGTGATCGCATTGTAAAGTAAACTTGTCTCCCATCAGGTAATACGTGAGTTTTTGGATTCCCCAAATATGGCTAGACATTCTCTTTCTATGGTCGAATATCTAGTCTCCCTGGGTAGTAGTTTTCGACTGACATATTTTACCGGGTGTAATATAGACTGTTTGTACTGGAATAAACAAGCCCCTATACCAGTGACTGAGGCGTCCGTCCTTACAAGAAAAGCTTTATTATTATCTGGTAGGATTAGTATGGGATCATGTGTCAAGAAGGTTTGTATTTTCTCTAGGGCTTTACTGCATTCCTGAGACCATGCAATTTTATTGGGTTTCCCCTTCTTAGTTAGATCTGATAATGGCGTTGGTAGAGTAGAGAAGTTTGGGATAAATTTATTGTAATATGATATTACCCCGATTAACCCTCTATTTTTTTTTTTTCGTTTTTGGTACTTCTATGTTAAGTATCTTGTGAACGTTGCTTTTATCCGGTCTAATGACTCCGTTGCCGATGGTGTGTCCTAGAAAGTCTATGGATTGTCTCCCTAATTCTAATTTCGATGGTTTTATAGTCAACCCTGCACTTTTTAGAATTGACAACACCTCTCTGATACTTTTTACATGCGTTTCCCAGTTATCTGTAAATATACAGATGCCATCAAAGTAGCTTACTACGTTAGTAACCCCTTCAAATAGTTTTCTTATTATTTTATTGAATGTCACTGGTGCAGTTGCCAGCCCAAATGGCATGTAGTTATATTGATATAGTCCCGTGGGTCCTCTGAATGCAGTGTATTCCTTACTTTCCTTCTCTAAAGGGATCTGCCAATATCCTTTAGTTAAATCAAGTTTAGTAAAATAGGTAGCTTTATTGAGTTTTGCTAGTATTTGTTCCTGGTTAGGTATAACTTCTGCCACCATCTTGGTAACTGCGTTTAATTTCCTATAGTCCACGCATGTTCTGATGGAGCCATCCTTCTTTTTTACTAGTAATAGAGGTGAAGAGTACGGGGATTGTGACTCTTCTATGATTCCTAGTTCTAACATCATACGTAATTCTTCTTCCAACTTTCCCTGCATATTGAATGGTATTATGTATGGACGAATTGTTATAGGTTTTTGGTCTGTTAACTCTATTTTGTGTGACCCCACTGTTGTTTTACCCGGTACGTTCGATATTACCTCTTTAAATTCTTGTAGGATACTGTTTATTTCTTTTTTCTGCTCATGCGTTAGATTGCTATCTATCTTTATCTCTTTGTTGTCACTGTTACGGGAAAGTGTAGGTAATTCTAATTCCTGTACAGATATGTCGTCCTGAGTGTCTTCGGTTATTACTGACGCTCCATGAACAATATTTGTTTCGTTCGGTGTGATAATGTTCAGATCTTCGTTTCTTTCATAATATTTACTCACTCTATTTAAGTGGTAAATTTTATATTTATTACCCTTTTTTATTTCTACATTGTATGGGGAGATAATCCTGGTGACTACATATGGCCCTTCTGAGTATAGCAGTAGTTTGTTACCTTTCTTTGGTTTTAAGACCAACACATATTCGCCTACGGTAAGTTTCTTCTGTACTGTTCCTCTATCAAAATATACCTTATTCTTCTTTGCTTGTACCTCGGTATTGAGTACTGCTACATCAAGTGCAGTTTTTAATCTATTTTTCAGGTCTATGATATATTCATACACTGGTTTGATGTCTGTAGTCAGGTTTTCATTAGTGAGTAGATTTCTCAAAATTTTCATAGGACCTCTTGGTTTCCTGCCGAACATGAGTTCGTAGGGTGAGAACATAGTTGTTTCATTGGGTACTTCTCTATACGCAAATAGTACTGCGGGTAAATATATGTCCCAGTTGTTGGGTTCTTGGCTAGCTACCTTTCTTAGCATTCCCTTAATTGTTCCATTAAGTCTTTCCACCGCGCCATTGGATTGGGGGTGATAAATAGACGATTTTGTTGCCTTTATATTTAAAAGTTTACAAACTTCCTGATACTGTTCAGCCTTAAATTGTGGACCATTGTCGGATAATATTATTTCCGGAAAGCCCATTCGACAAAAGATTGTCCATAATGCTTCTTGAATATCTACTGACCTAATCGACCTAAGCGGGATTGCCTCTGGCCATCTAGTAGCTAAGTCTATTAGTGTCAGAATATATCTATTCTTATGTGATGTCGTTTGTAACGGTCCTACAATATCTATAGCTACCTTCTGAAATGGAATTCCTATAGTTTCTGTTTGTCCTAGTGGTATCTGTTTGACATTTCCCGGAGATCGAGCTTTCTGACAAATTGGGCATGATTTAACATATTGAGTAATATCCTTATTAATATTTGGCCAGAAAAATTCCGAGGTTATCCTATTTTTTGTTCTTCGCACGGACATGTGTCCGGCTAGAGGGGTGGCGTGGGCAGTTTCCAAAATAATTTTGCGCTTTTTCTCCGGTATCACCAATTTTTTTTCGATTTTATACGGCGTGTTATGGTGCCTAAAAATTCTGTACAATATTTTAGCTTTAATTTCAAAACTAATCTCCCCTTGTTTAGTAACCTCAATATTTTGTTTCTTGGCTTTTAGCCAAAGTTTATCGAGACTTTTGTCTTCCTGTTGTTCGCCCGCTATATTTAGGTCCGCTTCTAAATGTGGTAGTATTTGTTTTGATTTTCCTGGTTTTGAGTCATCTTTTAACACATTCCTTGCTTGTGCACGGGTGACTGCTGATGCATGTAATGTTTGAGTCCTTGTTGGCGTAACATTTCCAATTATCAGATAAGCAACTGGATTGTCAATAAGTGCGGCTAAATAAGTGCCTGTCAGATACGGTGTCTCTATATCTATCAGAGCGGTCTTGACGGTTCTCATTGATCCCTCTATCAGTCTCAGACTGTAAGTCTGCCTTGTTATTTTATCTTTTGGTACTAAACTACTTCTACACACAACTATGGTACATCCTGTGTTATATCTATCAGAGCGGTCTTGACGGTTCTCATTGATCCCTCTATCAGTCTCAGACTGTAAGTCTGCCTTGTTATTTTATCTTTTGGTACTAAACTACTTCTACACACAACTATGGTACATCCTGTGTCTCTAAGAATTTGAATATCTTTCCCAAAAAATTTTCGGCGCTCTATCTTTAAAGTTCACACAGAGTTATTACAAATATTCTCAAAGCTATTTACCTTTTGTACTTCAAAATTGTGTGAATCCCTTTTCCTGAACTGTTTTCTTTTGTCTGGCTTTGTAATATTTTTAGTCACCATTGGGTTGTTCTTTGTCTTGTATTGAAAAAGATCCTATTGGTATATCTGTCAGGTTGCACTCTTTGGTTGTATCCACGCCTTATCTGACCACTACTCCTATTGGACAGTAATTGGGTGCATGATTTTCTCCACAGTTTTGGCAGATTGGGAGGTTAACTTCATAACTATTTCTACTTCCATTCCTGTTTAGATTGTCCACCTTCGCAGCACCTCCTTCGACGTAAGGTGTTGGTTGGGATTTATATATAGCGATAGAGCCATGAGTGTTTATTTTTAACGTGTCTATGTGTTTAAGAATGTCTTCACAGTTATTAGGTTTTATTAGCAAGACAGATTGTCTGTTTGCACTATTCAGATGTGTTAAAATCTGATTCTGGCACATAAGGTCGCATAACCCCTCATAAGTTCTCTCCGTTTCACTGAATTTTACCCAATTCTCTAAGTTTCTGTTGAGGTCTGAGTGAAATTGTCTAAAATTTTCGCTGTTTGGGGTTAAAGTGTTCCATCTATTTCTGTACTGTTCACTGTGGAACCCCGCTTGTGTTAGTAACTTTCTTTTCACTGTCTCATAATCAGTTTCTATGCTTCTAATGCTGTCTGTCGTCAGGAACTCATGTAGGGAGGAGGTCATTTTTAATCGCAGTTCCTGAACCCATTCCCTACTTGGGATACCACATTTGTTTGCTACATCTTGAAATGAGATAAGGTAGCTGTTTAAATCGATTATCCCATCATAGTTTTGTAAGTTTTTGTTTAGTTGTTGATATTTGTGACCCCTATCGCTGTCATGAGCATGACGAGTCCTCCCTTCTGTTTCTACTCTCATTCTATCGATTCTCTCGTGTGATTCTCTATCTAATTGTTCCTTAATAGTTAATCTAACTTTTGTTGATATTTGTGACCCCTATCGCTGTCATGAGCATGACGAGTCCTCCCTTCTGTTTCTACTCTCATTCTATCGATTCTCTCGTGTGATTCTCTATCTAATTGTTCCTTAATAGTTAATCTAACTGTCTCTGCTGCTCTTTCCTCCCTCTCTGCTTTTTCTTTCTTTTCTTCTCTTTCTGCTACTCTCTCTTCCCTTTCTAGTCTATCTAATTTGTCTATGGCATACTTTATAACTTCTTTCCCTTCTAATCCTAACGCTATTGCCTCCTGCTGAATTTCTTCTATTGTCTTCATTTTCCCGTTTCTATTCCTATCGTACCAACCCCACGTTCAATAAGTCCACGTCACACCACTAAATCTAACTGCACAATTGCTGGTTACAAAATTGATCATCATATAAAAGCACACTATTTATACTAATTTAATTACCCGGTCTTGTCTGTAGTTGACTTGTTCTTGACAGCAAAACAGTAGTGGTTGTGTCCAGTACAGCGGCACAAGTAAACCTCTTGTGTACAGGAACTACCGAGTACAGGAAACTTGGGTACACGAAAAAATTCCTAGGAACAGGAGACAGGTACAGGATCAGCATGTACAGAAAACATTCGGTACAGCGGCAGCAGCAGTCACAGGAAACAGACACAGATGGTACAGCACAGATAATTCTCTCAGCAGCTTACAGGAAACATCCGGTACAGGATCTTTCGGTACAGTGGCAGCAGCAGTCACATGACACAGACACAGATAGTACAGTACAGATAATTATCTCAGCAGCGTACAGGAAACATCCGGTACAGGATCTTTCGGTACAGTGGCAGCAGCAGTCACAGGAAACAGACACAGATTGTACAGCACAGGTAATTCTCTCAGCAGCGTTCAGGAAACATCCGGTACAGGATCGGCAGGTACAGTGGCAGCAGCAGGTCACAGTAAAACATCCGGTGCAGGATCATCAGGTACAGGGATAGCTGTTACAGGAACATTGGTTCCCGGTGCAGTTACAGGCAACAGGTACAACGGCAGCAGTGTCGCCCTGCATTAACGGGTACAGGAACAGAAGTCAGGATTTCCATGATTCAGCTCCAACGATGGGCCCCCATGTCAAATATTCTAGTGGTGGAATATTTGGCTCGTTGTCTAGGTGTATGATTCAACCACAAAAACAATAATCTTCAAGGTGCATAAGTCTTTTTATTCATGACAGCATTACAGCCGTAATGCGTCTTCACAAATAATTCAATACGAATCAAAATTATATGATAATATCCCACTCTGCAAATATATCCTGACAAATTCACTATATCCAAACGTCTCGCTCTCGCGAGTCCTATCACTCGTCTCACAACACGATCTCAGTTCAGCGTCTCACTGTGAACATAATAATCCTCTCCCCCCTCTCACGTCTGTGAACCCTTTTATATCCACCTTTCATTCACTCGTTCACTCCAACATCGTTCATGAACGTAACATGAAAATAGTTCACTCTCGCTCTCAAGCCCCGTTCATCCCCACTTCCCACTCAAACACACCACGGCTGATTTCATGATCTTGACAGTCCACCCCAAGCTTTTCAGGGTAGAATTTCTGATAGGAGCGCTGCTCATAGGCAAACTATAGTTTTGCGAAGACCGAATGATGCAATATATATTTTATAATGTACTATGTAGTCCACTAAATCAGGCCTGCACAACATACGCCACGGGGGCCGCATGCGGCCCGCCTGCGCCCTCTTGGCGGCCTGCGGGGTAATGAATTATTCTTTATTATTATTAATTTCTAAATAGCTTTCGAACCTGCCCTGTTAACTTTTGGCCCGAAAAAGTTTTTCATTGAATAGTACGGCCCTGACTAGTTACGTTTTTTATTAGGTGTTACGGCCCGCGCAAGTTTTACATAACACATTAGGGCCCGCCTTACATTTTGAGTTTTGCAGGCCTGCACTAAATGTTTGAATGTCTTTTTTATTGTATCCCTGGAATTAGGGATCGAATTTGGCTGGACTACGGCTTAAGAGAAGGCATAGTAATCCACTTGGTACTCTATTGACGTTGCTGGGACCTTTTGTTAATATTATTTCTTTTTTAATATATTTCTGATAAAAATGTAACTTTAAAGCTTTTAGCTTAAGTAATTGAATGTAAAAATGAAGTTATGTCGTTTATTATTTTTAGAATTCTTTGCATACATTTTGTATCATTAAGTTTAATAAATGTATTTACGTAGCAAAGAAAAAAAATATTCGAACAACAATTCTCATATATAATGATAAAAAGATATTTAGAAAGCGAACTCAATTGTTTCCCTTGAAAGAAAACAAAACAAATTAACATAAACAATATAAATTGGACTTAAAATATTAAAAAAAAAAAAAAATTGTATTTTTAAATCGTATTTTACCCTTGTTTTGTTATGTTCAAAAAAACTATTTTTATACATAAACTGTAAAATACTCCAATTTAAACATTCGTGTATTGAGGTAACTTTAAAAAATGTAATCTGCTCCTCTCATTTCTGCTCTCCAATTCTCTCTCTTTCTCTGCCCTTCATGTCCCATCTCTTCTGCCCTCTACCAAAAGGGACAACACCCTACTCTGCCCCAAAACCTCTCTTTTAATTTTTATGTAATTTGATCACAATTCCGTTCGATCAAATTTCCGTTTGAGTAAACTTCCTGTCAATCGAATTTCCGTTCGGTCAAACTTCCGTTTGATCAAACTTCCGTTTCATCAAATTTCCGTTCTATCAAACTTCCACTCAATCAAATTTCCGTTCAATCAAATTTCTGTTCGACCCAACTTCCGTTCGATCAAATTTCCGTTCGACCAAAATTCCGTTTGATCAAAGTTGTATTCGACCAAATTTCCGTCGAACAATTTTTCGTCGAAGAAATTTCTTTCGACGAAATTTCCGGTAACCGTTTCTTTTCATAGCTTCAAATAATGGCAGTTGATTTTTCGTAGCCGGGGTTAAATTCAATGAAGCATTAGATAAAATATAATGCATGATTCGCATGTGTTTATAGCGTCTATTTACATGTGGTTCATAACTACATTAACTTCAACCTTGGAGCTATCGGCTGCATGGCTGTACTCGTAGCTTTGTTTGGTAATAATAGTATTGTTAACAGTTACCACTCGACATGGGCACGAAAGATTTTTGACGTTTTCGAACTTCCAATAGATTTTATCTTTACGCTGCTTTTCTTTCAGGGAGATCTAGCCATCAACTACAAGTTTTATTTAATTGTGTATTCTTGTAACAAAGCTATCCTGTGTAAATAGTGCAATTGTGACTACTTAAATTAAACAATTTATCATTTAAGGTTTACCCATCGGTTTGATATCATTAATTACCAGAAAAAAAATTAGTGTTTTTGATGTTAGAAATAAGTTTTATCCCACAGTACAAATTTAAATAAGGTTATCTGATTTCCTAAAGGTTTTTTTTTATGAAAAAGTCACACAAATAAAAATAGAAAAACTGATCGAAAGAATAAATTTAACAAAAAATTTTTTTTTTTTTTTTTTTTTTATTTTTTAAAAAAAAATTAAAAAAAAAAAAAAAAAAAAAAAAAAAAATTTAGTGAGTTATTGAAATGTTCAATTAATACATTAATATCTCACTGATTAAATAGCTATTGTTTCGTATTTTTAAATTTAAAAAAAATTCCATGGTACACACATCCTTTCGAACAAGAATAAGAAAAAGAACACTCGAACAAACTAATATTCGAATAAACTACAATATCCACATTTCTTACTGGTACCCCTTAAATTTACACACAAAACATCGATAACATTTCATTTTCTTTCGACCAAACTTCCGTTCGAACAAATTTTCGTTCGACCAAACTTCCGTTTAATTAAATTCTGTTCAAACAAAGTGCCGTTCGACCAAACGTCTGTTCGATCAAATTTCTGTTCGACCAAAATTCCGTTCGATTAAATTTCCGTCCGACCAAACTTCCGTCGATCAATTTTTTGTTAAACCAAACTTCCATTCGTTTAAAATTCTGTTCAAACAAAATTCCGTTCGACCAAACGTCTGTTCGATCAAATTTCCGTTCCACTAAAATGCCGTTCGATTAAATTTTCGTCTGACCAAACTTCTGACGATCAATTTTTGTCCACGAAATTTCTTTCGTTAAAATTTCCGGAACCGTCATAGGTATTGTATTGTTGTTATGTTTTACTGGACACATTAAAACAAGTTGGTGTTAGAGGTATTGTAGAAATTTGAGAAGGTGTCACTGAACATAAGTGAGCTCCCGACACTATTAGACTACCTAACCATTTGAGTCATTGAGCTTAGATTGTCAATCGATATATGAAGGACGCCCCTAGTCATCCACTCTGTCTACACGTTAAAAAGCCAGAAGTTTATTCTTATTTAGGTAGAGTGTTCATAAAATACCATGACATTATAAATAATAATATTTTGAAGAGATATATTTTTTTTTCACTTCAGTTATCTTATTTTTTTTTAAAATCCAAAGGACAGAATTTGCAATTGAGTTTACGTAAGTGTTTAACACATTTATATTATTTTGTCATATTGTCAACTCTCTTGTTTTCTGAGAAAGGCTCTTAGCTGAAATATTCTCGAATAACTGTCATGGTTCTGAATTCAAGCTTTCAAATAATTTGTTCACTTTTTTTT